>JARYGA010037628.1:0-22276 GCA_030545235.1 Helianthus tuberosus
TTCCTTGCAGGAGGTTGAGCAGCAGCAGGATTTGCAACAACTTTGTTTTGGATAGCAAAGTGGCACACGTTAACCAATGTCCCCATCGTCCACAGCAGGTACATTTGAAACAGGGTATTTGATTCGATGATGACAGTTGCATTGATTGCACCAAGGAGCAGTTCCCTTGTATGACTTCATCCCTGAGGCGAGTCATGGTGATAGCTAAATCAACGGTCCTCTGGAGCACGACGCCTATTTGTTGGGCAATTATAGCACCTAGTGACATTTGAGTGTTGTTGCGATAAAGAGGCATTTTAAAGATAATGGAAGACATGGGAGGAAACAAGCGAGATGTTATCGGATAATCAAAACAGAATGACAACGCATAAAAAATGTGATCATTTGTTTGTTACCTAAGGCAAACAAATGAGACGGTGACTAATCAAAGTAAGTAGGTCATATTAATGTATCGTGAAGACATGCTTTAGCCTATAAGTGGACACTCACCCCAAGAGTTCCCAGGTAAGAATGACTGGTCCGATTATGTGGATTTGTACGAACACTCTAGCCTTAGACAGAAAACTCAGAGTACAGGCATCCACCCTTCCAGATTGCATGTGTTCATATTATAAGACCCAAACTTTGACGAGATTTTGAAAACTTTGAAGGTTCAAAACCTTATAATAAATCATCCTAGAACAGATGATTGGTTTTCAAAGCGGATTTGAAATTTATGTTCTTATTGTGGTTGTCGCCTAAAGATAGGAGACGATATTATTTTATGACTAAACGCAAGTAAACTCGCGTTAGGGTCCTAGGAAGGTTATAGACTAGGTCAAAACATTACTAATAACCTAATTCCCTATAACCATGGGCTCTGATACCAACTTTTCTGTCACACCCTGACCGCGTTAAAAAAACAAACCGCGACGGAAACGTCGGGGAGTGTCGTAACAGAATCATTGTTTCACAACACACGGATTAAAGTTCTATTTTATTGAATTAAGTTTATTACATTGTATTGAAATTAGAAGTGAAACATGAACAAATTGACTTTCATTGTTATTAAGTCACTAAGGCCTCATCCATTCCTATATGAGCATGCATCAATATCATCATCAATCATCATCAACTATAGTACCTGAAACATATGTGAAAATACGTCAGCATAAAAATGTCGGCGAGTACATAGGTTTTATGTGAGTGTCAGATTCATGGCTCGTTTACCTTTTGAAATAACTCAAACAACTTTGTTATACGATATTAGAAAACTTAGTTTTAAAAAAAATGTTTGTATTGTAAATTAAATAACCAAGTCAAAATAGATTAGTTACAATTCATAAAACCTCGATGCCATGAATCTTAACCCCAAAATCATTTGTTTATATAGACCTAGATTGTAAATCGTTTTTGTAATAAAACTTATTGTTAGAAAAGCCATGTAATATAACTTTGTTTTGATACATTTGCCCAAGTGATCTAGATAACACAACGATATATAATGTGTTAAAAGCACTTATATATAGGAAGTACCAGCGGCGTATCCACCATGCTTTTATCACATTACACCCACCCCGTTACCTAATCACTTCCCTAACCCAACGGTTCAAACAGTTCAAATAGATCAAACAGTTCCAAACGGTTTAGATAAATCAAACAGTTCCAAACGGTTCACATAGATCAAACAATTCAGATAGTAATATAACTTTGTTTTGATAACATTTGCCCAAGTGATCTAGATAACGCAACGATATATGATGTGTTAAAAGCACTTATATATAGGAAGTACCAGCGGCGTATCCACCATGCTTTTATCACATTACACCCACCCCGTTACCTGATCACTTCCCTAACCCAACGGTTCAAACAGTTCAAATAGATCAAACAGTTCCAAACGGTTCAGATAAATCAAACAGTTCCAAACGGTTCCCATAGATCAAACAGTTCAGATAATAATATAAACCATAACATTTGTTTAAAAGACTCGAAATCATTTAGCACATATAAATCACCCCAAAACAGTTTAAAACGGTAAAAGAGGGGAACTATGTACTCACTTGAGGATGCTTAGAAGTCTTGAATAACAACCAAGCAAAGCTAGAGGGATCACGGAATCAAACGACACCTAATATAGGTATCTATGTTAATAAACCGGACCTAAATCGGAAGATTGGATAGAATGAGGTTTCGTAAACCAAATGAGTATTGGAACTCATGTGATATGGTTTAACAAAGCCTACATACTAAATCGAAACCTATCCTAAGTGCTTACGACCCATTACGACTCGTTTAGGTAGCTTACGCTACTTTAACATGTCGTTCGCGTAAAACGCGTTCGGACCGCCTAACTAGTCCTATGACAATAATTATATGCCTTAACATATATAATAATGTTATCTAATCAGTTTAGATGTCAAAATTTAGGTTACATATGCTTAAAATGAAATTATGCGTAAAAGGGGCATTTTGGTCATTTTCCTAAGGCATATAAATTACCTATCATACAACTAACTAAACGAAGTGACCATAAGGTATAACCTTGGAAGGTTATTCCCTATACAACTATGGTCACAAAATATGTTTGGTCGGATCCTAATGATCGACCAAACAGGTCGGGTTTGAAAGTCTAAGCGGTTGTTTAGACCGCTTATCTTACGACCATAAATAAGCACTAAACTAAGAGTGATGAGTTAAACATGTTAAAACATGTTTAACGAAGTTAGAAAACATGTTTGATATCAAAACAAAGAGTTTTGATACCCAAGAAAAGTTTGGTTGCAAAATACGCATAAACGCGCATTTTGACCGAAACTATGACTCGTCACTATACCTAATCAACGTGGTAATCGGTAGGTATAGTCACAAGGGACTATGACCATCGTGATTACGCTCACGTTGCAAAGTTCAAATGAACTTTGTGTTGACCAAAGACTGGTCAAAGCAGAAAGTCCAACACTGTTTGACTTTTACGCTTAAAAAAGCATAAAAGCATGAAAGAAACTTACCAAGGGTCCAAGCTAGGAAGAATTTGATCTAAGATACTCAGGTATGAAGCAAAGGCTTCAACTTAGAGTATAAACTCAGATCAAATATAAAGAACCAAATGAATCAAGGTGGGTATATATAGAATTCCCACAACAGTTAGGATCGTTCCTCGATTAATGAGCTTCAATCTAGGCCTTACATTTGGGCACAAGGTTTTGCAATACAAGGGGTACTCAAAACCAGTCCATATAGTGCAAATTCAGTGGTTAAAAACCATCAAAACCAGTTCAAGAGACCAGATTCAATGTTTCTGCAAATCTGCTGGTCTGGGACTCCTTTATGGACCGTAAGAGCTCCCATACCCTAGGTGCTGGTAGCAACTTTGCAAAATTGGCAGAGCAGGCCCCTGTGACTCCGAACTTGATTTTCGATGCATTTTTTACATGTTTAAGCCCCGTTAACCCCATTTCAAAGCTCTAAAATGAAGTTAAAGTATAGGGAACTTAAAATATGCTCAAAAACATATCGGATGTCAGTTCGTTTGGTCGTACGGTTGCGTTGTTTGGTTAATTACGATGAAACACGAACGGACGCGAATAACGATCCAAATTACACGACGAATGGAATTTTATCATGCCAATCAATAAAATAAAACATTTTAATGATTACATAAATTTTTGTATGTCCGGATATATTTAGAACGTAAGATATGCGCGTAAATGCAAACTTGTGCACTTTTTGACGCTTTTAGTCCCTATTTGAGCAAAAGTTTATTTTTGCGCACCAAACACCTCAAAGCCTATTTCTAAGCAATGTAAAGGATATTTAGGGCATATTTAACTTATGATCAAGTTCCGGAATGTTCATTACTATTCGATTCGGTATACTTTTGCAGTTTGACGCAAATAGTCCTTGCGATCGAATAAACTTGATTTCGACACACCAAACCCTCCAAAACTTATTTCTAATTTATGTAAAGGTTATTTAAGGTATGTTAAGCCTATGTCACTGTTCCGGAGTGTTTGTTTAATTAAACTGATTACGTTTACACATCAGTTCGTGTATAACCTTCCAGAAAGCGATTTAAAGCTCGAAATCGAACAAGAATTGATATGTGCAAATGATACACATATTTATACAAATACCAAGTATGAAACACAATATTTCATTGATTTGGTATTTGTTTGATGGTTGAAGTGACACAGATGTCACAGAAACCGTAACGAGTCCAAAATATATATTGTTTTTTTTATTTTTAGTCGATGTCGTCCTTAACGAGCATAAGTCCGTAATGCGCGTCGAATGTGTAACGAGTTAAAAATATGTATTATTTTTATTTTTTTGTAGATGTCGTTGGTAACGAGCGAATGTCCGTAACGCGCATCAAAACTGTAACGAGTCCAAAATATATATTATTTTTATTTTTTAGTCGATGTCGTCCGTAACAAGCGTACATCCGTAATGCATGTCGAATGTGTAACCAGTTAAAAATAAATATTATTTTTATTTTTTAGTCGATGTCGTCCGTAACGAGCGTACGTCCGTAACGTGCATCGAAATTTTAACGAGTCCAAAATATATATCGTAATATACATAACTACATTTTTATCCATTATTATTATGTTACTAGCTGCTATTCAAATTATGTCCTGAAAATTCAACTCGCTTCTAGAATCTGTTATGTAACTAAATGAAAATACCATGTGCAACCTACAAAGTGTATATGGCTGAAACACAAGGCATGCTAAAAACCAAGATATAAATATGTATAATATATGAGCAATCATCCTATAGGCTATTATGCATCAAGCATACATAACCTCTTATTTTAGCAATCAGGCATGTTGTTGGTTACGTAAAGGACAATGAAAGAATGTGGAATATACATATAATAATAAAAAGGAAGCATATTTCAAATTCTTGTTTCCAACGTTCGAAATTTGCGGCAAACAGTTATCATCTTTGTGACCTTTCTTTTTCTATCACATTCAAACTAACCTACCGGAGAATTTAGATGCTTATCTCTATGACTACTTATTTTTCGTAACATTCAAACTCATCATCGTTTCTATTAAACCATTCAAACCCCACCACCATTCGAAGTTGTTTCCTTTGTTCCGTCACGCCGCCCCAACGCTCCTACAAACCATGTTGGGATTGAACCCTACAGCGGAACATATGATAATAGCCAAAACTGGTTCAGAACATTTGATCCTTCATAAGCAGTGTTTGCATATGTACTTTCCCCTTGACAGTGGCTCTAACAACTGATAGACTTCAAAGTATTGTTGCTTATAACTGCTGACAAAGGAAGCACTGATGCTGTATCTATTGTTGTTACTTAAATGTTGTTGAAGACTAAAGCCCTGCTCTCCAAAGTACTGATCACCTTCATGGAAGCACTAATGCTCAACATCAGTTCTTAGAAGACAACAGTGATTGAAGATTCAGTAGTTTAGTTTAGTCAGTGTTTTGCTATCAGTGTTTGTAATGTAACAGTTTTTAGGAGTTTGTTAGATTGTTATATGTCACTTTCATGGTGACGTCAGCCAAAGATGCTCAGTGGTTGACTTGTAGTATAAATAGAACAGTACTCTGTACTGTTCCAAAAAGCTCACTTCACTAAGTCATTTTATACGAGCAATCACTGAGCTAAGACTGAGGGGGAGTATTGTGCATGCATGCAATTATATTGAATCTTGTAATTAAATGCAATCATTCAGTTCAATGATAAACATGTTTGCTTAAACAATTCTTCCATTGATTGTGTTTGCAAAGTTTATTTCCATATTCCACTGCTTATTACTTGTTTCTTCTTCCATTAATTACTAAACAAACACAATCAGAAAAACTCAGATCCTAACAATTGGTATCAGAGCATAGGACAGTCAAATTCGATCTAACAATCAATTTGACATAAAAGTTCAGCTCGAGTTCATTAATACTTTCGATTGTTCGTATTTAGTTGAAAAACAGAGTAAGGGATAATCACGTTCAAAAGTTGATTATTCAGTAACTGTAAAATAACCAGAATGACGTCACAAACACACCAGACATTCATAACACTGGCTCACTCTTCAAACCACCTATGTTGGTCACATCTGAATACAACATCTGGCAGCGTAGGATGGGTCACATCCTGGCTCAACAAAATACAGGATGTTGGAGGTCGGTTGTCTTTGGACCACATGTTCCAACGGTGCTAAGTGCTGAGGATCCAAAAACTTTTGTACCTAAGAAAATTGAAAACTATTCCGACCAAGATTTTCAAAAAGGATACAAAAGCATTTAGCATCGTAGCATCAGCACTCCCCAATGAAATTTATGTTGGGCTGTTACACTGTAACAGTGCCAAGGAATTGTGGGATGCACTTAAGGAACAATTTGGTGGTACTGAAGAAGTAATTGAAAACAATAGGGAAGTTTTGAGTCAAAAGTACGAAACCTTTTGTCACACTAAGGGTGAATCATTGACACAACAATTTGAACGATTTAGTTGTCTCATAAGTGAACTGTAACTTATTAATGTTGAATTTGCTAAATAAACTCTAAATAGTAGGTTTCTAAGGTCACTTCCTGAAAAATGGGACACAATTGCTTTTGTAACCAGAAACTCGGTTGGGTTCAAGGACCTTACTCTGACCCAGCTTCATGGTAGACTCCTTACTTATGAAAGGGAGTTGAACCAGAAAAAGAAGCTACAAGAGACTGGAAAAGTTGCTGATGATTACACTTTCGGCAACACAGCTCTTTTGGGTCAAGAAGAAACTGGTAGTAGTAAGGATCAGGGTTATGATCATTACATTGACATAACAGCTGGTGGAGCTTTTAACAACTCTAATTCTTACTCATCAAATTATGCTTTCACAGCTAATGGAGAAAACTATGTTTCTGATAATCTGTCCTTTGAACTCAATGATCTCCAGCACTTTGATCCAACTGATCTAGAGGAGATGGATATTTTGCACCAACTTGCACTGCTGAGTGTTAGAACCAACAAGTTTTACAAGAGAACAGGGAGAAAATTCTCAGGGTTACATGGGAACTTGAAAGCTGGGTTGGACAAATCAAAGATAAAATGTTACAAGTGTAATAGGTTAGGTCATTTTGCTAGAGAATGTAGGAGTCAAAACAATGGACCTATAATCACACATCCTAGCTCTAAACCCCAACCTACTCAAAACACTGTGCATTATACCCAATATACCCCTGCTGCCCATGTAAACACTGCTCACTATGCATACCCTGCAACCCTTGTTCCTGTGCACTATGTCCAAACCCATGTTCCACAGATACAGTATGTCCAGGCCCCAGCTCCTCAGGTGCAGGTGCAACAAGTTGTACCTCAACAAGCTACCCAAACCATTGCTCAAACAGATCAGCAAAGCTTCTTCACACAAGGCTTTGTTGATTGGAGTAGCTTGCCTGAAGAATTAGGAGATGAAAACTTTGCTCTATATGCTGAAAATAATGCTTCTAGTGATGAATTCTGTTTTGTAGCATTAGAGACCATTCAAGAAGGGCTGGAAACTGAAGATGGAACATCCAGTGCCGAAACAGTGGATACAATTGCTGAAGCAGTGGTTACTGCTATTGTTTCAGAACAACTGTTGGAAGAAAATTCAGAACCCCTGTTGGAACCACTGTCTGATCCCTGGTCAGTTAAAGAAGAGAAGAAGCCAGAAGAAAGTGAGCATGTCTGTGATTGTGCCATGATGGCTGCAACTAAGGTATCACCCCAGGTTCTTAAAATCCTTTGTTCAGACAAATGCATCATAGCATTTGCAAATGTCAAGGAGGTGAATGAAAACCTTAGAGATAAAATGTTAAATGACGAAATACAATTTGAAAAATCTTTAAAAGAATTGAAAATCAAATTGTCTGAAAAAGAAAATGAAATTTGCAGCCTCAAACATGAGCATAGCATAACTAAGGACCAACTCCAAGATATGATAGAAAAATATCAAACCTGCAAAAAAGAGTTGGAATCCACCCAAATCACTTGTGAAAAATGGGTGAATCCTGCAAAGGTTATGAAGTTATGCTTGAAAACAAGATCAAAAGCAATGTGAAATTTGGCATTGGATTTAGAAAAAATGACCAAGTTGAAAACACTGCTGCAAATGAATCTGGTTTTGTTGAAATCACACCCACTAACAAGGATGGTCAAGAAATCAATATAACTGATAAAAGTGGTAACAAAATCACTCTTGAAAGACCAATGGGGTCCTCAACTTTTGTGGAGATTGAGAAATACCAATTTAAACCCACTTGGTCTGATGAATGTGACATCCTTGAAAATTTCAAACCCATGGATTTTACCACTGTGGATTGTGTAAAAGCACCAAAGGCCAAGGTAAATCCTCTTAAGGACATCCCAACAGTGGTTCAAAACTCTGTTGCAAAGGAGTCTGAAAAGAAGAAAAAGAGAGAAAAGGTTAAAAACTTGTTTTGTGATTTTTGTGAAAAGAGAAATAATCTAACAAAAGATTGTTTTCATTTAAAAGCTTTTGACATTAACAAAACAAGTATCATTGTGCCTTCAAAAAGCTGCACCATCTGTGGTAAAACAAACCATGCTACTTAAGAGTGTGTGTACCTCAAAACCTTTGAGATCAAAAAGGAAGATTACACTTCAAAACCACCCAAGAGTTAATCAAAATCACACACCAAGAAGCAATCATCATTTGTGTCTGTCCAAACAGTTATTACAAAACAGCTGAACCAAAACCCTGTTAAAAGAGAAATTCAAGTGACAGATGCACCTCCTGCTAACCAGTACCAAAGAGGTAAAGGTCAACCTCCCTATCCAAGGGTCCCACATGTTTATGAGGCTTACAAAGAGCCCTCTAAACCAAAAGTGAACAGGCATCCCTTTGGATATCAACAGTTGATAGGAAATGGATCCCAACAGTGGTTAGAGAATAACATGCCAAAAGCTAGTCAAACCCCTGAGCTAACCACTGTCCATCTTCCTGAACTTAACTAAGACACTGTTGTGACCCCATCCAAAGCTATATTGGCTTTGGAGACCCTCCTAAACTAATTATTTACTTGATATACAGGGAGCTTCTTGTTGGTGCATACGTCTGTCGACTTCGTCTTGTATCGAGTCTTGTATTCGTTTAGTTAGATCAGGGCACGTAGTACGAGAAAAACAGGGTTTGTGTGTGAATAGTTAATTTCGCATGAAATAACATCTAGCTATTTCGCATGAAATAGCAATCAGCTATTTCGCACGAAATAGCAAGTGTTAATTCCGTGCGAAATTACCTCCACTATAAATACCCTTGTTGTGATTTCATTTGGATCAATCCGATTCCAGAGCCGAAGTGCTGCTGAAGTGTCAACGTGCTGTAAATCTTTGTCAAATCAATCAAAAAGACAGTTAAATTGAATATCTAGCTGAATCAAACTCGATACGTCTGTTTCCGCCTTTCATATTGAGTAGAACACTTCTGAACGACTCATTTTGGTCGCTAAAACGATCCTACATGTGGTATCAGAGCTCAGGAGGAGGAGTTCTACCGAATTCAGCTTGATTTCATCAAAATTTCTAACTTCTACACCTTCTTTTCAAAATTGTACAAGATTTTATGGTTAAAATGGTTTGAATTTCACACATTATATGCGAAATAGTGTTTTAACAAAGCCTTGAGAAAATTGGACCTAAAATCGAGCTAGAATCTGATCAATTTGACAAAAGTTTGGCCGACATGATGACATCAGCAATATTTCGCATGAAATAGCCTCTTAATTTCGCACGAAATTACATTTTGTGGTTAATTTCGTTTGAAATTGCTGTTAATTTCGCACGAAATTAGATTTCGTTTGAGATATTTCATACGAATCATTATTTCGCTCAAAAGAGGTTGTTTTCGTTTGAAATTGCAATTAATTTCGCACGAAATCATATTTTGTTTGGTCTGTTCGAACGAAATTACTATTTCGTTTGAAAATTCTGATTTCGTTTGTGTTAGTATTTCATTTGAAATTGTTGTGCTGATATTTCGCACCAGATTTTGATTTCGTGTGAGAGTGTATTTAGCTTGAAAGTGACTGATATTGTAAAACTTGTTACCGAATCATGGAAGAGGAATTTTACAATGCATTTGCTACTGCTCCAAGTACTTCGGTTGCTATTGCTCAGAACATGAACATGGAAAATGAAACTGGAACTTTGCAAAAACCCCCGAAACTAATGGGCATTAAGGAGTATTATGGTTGGAAAGACAGATTCAAAAATTGGGTTCAAGCAAATCACTTGAGATCTTGGGAGTGTGTTGAGAAAAAGTATGTACTACCACGTACAGATTTCGAAGTTGAGAAAAAGATTTTTGAATTTACGGATAAAGAACGAGACATGTACAAAGCAGAAAAGATGATGATTAGTTTACTCCAGCAAGCTATTAAAGAAGATATATTCATATTGCTTCAACATGATAAGACTTCACGTTCAATTTGGGAAGCACTTCGAATTAAGTTTGAGGGAAGTGAGAAGATGATAAAGAGTAAAAAGGCATTGTTAAAGAAAGAATTTGATTTATTTACAAGTTTACCGGGAGAAGATACAAAGAAATTGATTGAAAGATATTGTCACTTAGTACGGTCAATGTCATTATTAGATATCAACAAAGATCGCGAAGAATGGGTTGACAAACTGGCTGATGCTTTACCTCAAAAAGAATGGGGTACATTTCTGATGATACTAAAGAATACTGGAGAATATGATGGTTTGACAATTTCCCAGTTCATTGAAAAGATTGAAGGATAAGATCTTGAGCAACAAAAGATTGCTGGAATGAACAATCCAAGTCCACAACAAGATGTTAAGATGTACTTCAAAGGGAGTGTTCAGAATGTCGAAGCAAGTCCAAAAATCCAAAATGCTTTCAGTGCAGAAAACTCATCTGGATCAATCACTCAAAGTCCAAACTGCAGCAGCAGTGGATTCTCCTCATACCCAAGTGTTAATCCGAAGGGATCAACCTCAAGTCATCAATTCCAAAGTTCAAACAACTCAAATAGTCATGTGTTACACTGTAATATTGCTTTGAATCTTCAGAATGGTCAAGGTTTTTCTGAAGAGGTTGCTAAAAGTCATATGGCGTTACTTGCTACAGTGTTAGAATCATAGGAAGGGTTGGTTGCAGGAAGAATCAGAAATCCTATGTTGACGAAAAAGGATTACAATCAGATTGAAGCTGAGGAAATGGAGTTAATGGATATCAAGTGGTGCTTAGCGAGTGTTTTGAGAAGAGCTGAAAAATTCAAGATGATTACAGGAAGAGATGATTTTCTGGATGCAAATGTTTCTACTTTAGGTTTTGATAAATCTAAAGTTACTTGTTTTCGACGCAGGGAGAAAGGTCATTTCAAGAGGGAATGTACCAATTGAGAAGCAAGTGGAGCAAATAATCCGTTTGGTGGTAATGATTATTATCGAAAAGCCATATATCAACAAGTTGCTCATCAACCTTATCAACAAAAAGAACCACAAACTGCACATGCTAAAATGATCGAAGAAGCAAATAAGAAAGCTTATTTTGGCATAATTGATCAAGATGATGAAAAGGTGGCAGAAGGTTTTAGTTGGGACAAATATATTCCACCTGATTCAAAAACAGTTGCTTTAATTGCACAGATAGTTCAAGCACCAGACTTGATGAAAGAATGGATGAAAGTATTTGCTGATGATGAAAAGAATCAAGATGATGAATCTAGTTCTTTAGATAATAGTTCAGAACAGACACAAGTGTTTGATCAATCATCAACTGATGACAGTGATGATGAGGAAGAAATGCATATTAATATTGCAAAAACTCATTTATCTCCTGAAAGTTTTCAATTTTATTTTGCAGATAGAATGGAGAAGCTGAAGGAAAGACGAGCAGCAAAAGAACAGAGGAAGATGAAATGTGAAAGCGTTGCTCAAAAAGATAAATCTGAACAAAGTGAAGAAGTTAAAATCGCTGAGAAGATATTTGAATCAGAAAAAGTGGTTGAAATTGAGAAAGTTGTTGAAGTTGAAAAAATAGTAGAAATTGAAAAAATCGTTGAGGTGATTAAACCGTGTCTAAAGTGTTTGGAATCTTGCCAACAGTGTGAAGAGAAAGATGAAAAGTTGAGTAAGCAAGATAAGATGAAAGAAAAATTACTGTTTGATCTCAATTACGTGAAAGAATCTTATGATGTGTTGAACAGAACAGTAACTAGTTTACAAAAGACAAATTCTGAAAGAGAAGATGCGTTGACAATGATGAATGCTGTAATGATGTCAAAACAGAAAGCTATCAATTATTACATTGAAGAAAGTGCAAAGTGGAAGCACGAGTTGGAGACAGAAAAGATAGAGAATGAAAGAATCAGACGGTTGTTACAGAGTTATTCTAGTTCTGATTATTTGATTGACAGAATTTATCCAACTGTTGCAGGTCTTGAAGCTTTTCAAGATGAGAAGCCAAAAGAGAAGGATACTGGTAAGAAACAAAGTGCAAATTATAACAAGTGTCCGCCTCCGATCTGGGAAGGTTATTCTCCCAGAAAACCAAATGAGGAGCAAGTCAAAAAGGCTGTCAATGTAAAGTTAAGGTCTGAAACAACTGATGATTTACCAGAAAACATTGACGTCACATTCACATCGTCTGACACTGATCATGAGTCTGAGTTAATAAAAAAGGTGGTCGATCAGGTGTTGGATAAAGATGAGGAGTTAGAGTCAAAGTCTGAGTCTGAAAGTTCGAGAACATCATCAGTTGACAGTCCAAAGTCGTCGGTTAAATGGGTTTACAATAAAGAATTCTTGTTATCAAAATCTAATTTGAATGACGAACCAATCAAGGTGGCATATACTTTGAATGATTCAGACAAATTATATTCTGATGAAGAATTTCCAATAAGAGGTGTTAAACCAGAAATGATAAAAAAGGTTTTCAAACTAATAGAAATTAATATTTCTGAAATAAAAGATGTAAATCTTTCTGAAAAACCTAAACCTTACACCTCAAGAGTTCAACAACGTTTAAACAAGAAAAAGGGTTACAGTTCTGGTTCAGTTTTTCAAAAGAAACCAAACCATAACAGTAATTTCAAAAAGAAAGGACTTGGTTTTATTCCACCGAAAAATCATAAAAATGAGAAAACTTATAAACCAAAAACTGTATTTGTTTCAGGAGCAAGTTCGGAGGAAGAAGCTAAGAGCTCATTCTGGAAGCAATCAAACAAAGAGTTCTTTGCAGAAAAACAAAAATTTGAGAAGATTGGAGCTTATCAGAAGAGAGAGACAAGAACATGTTACCGATGTCATGAAGTTGGTCACATTGCCTGGAACTGTCCTAAAGCAACCAAAACCAAACATGAAGTTGTTTCTAAACTCAAAGAGAAAGTTGTTGATAAAACCGAACCACCAACTGAAAAATTTAAAATTTTCAAAAACTCAAAATATGAAGTTGGTGAATGTTCTAAAAAGTTTTACAAGAGAAGGGTAAATCTTGACAACCAAAAGTGGGTTGTTAAGAAATCTGATGTGAAAACTGGCGATGAATCTGATTCCACAAAGTCAGAGGAGCCACAAATTGAGTTAAAAATAGAAACGTCAGTTCCTCCAATGGATGATGTCAATTTTCCACCATTGAGGGCTGAAAATTTTAAACAGAAAATTGGTAAAGTTGAGATTTCAAATCAATTCTATTCTGAAAATAGAGAATTTGATGTTGAAAAAGTTTTTAATGGAAATGTTAAAAAGATTTTTGGAAAAATGGTCGATGGAAAGGTTAAAGGGGTCGATGGAAAAATGGTCGATGGAAAGGTTAAAGAAGACAACTTACACCCCGAGTGAAGATGAGGAGGTAACATCCAAGTTTGGTGAAGCTTGGATGTCTGTTTTTCATATGTGAAAAGTATGACTTGCCGGAGCTCCCAGGTTGGTAAGCGTGGAGCCGGAATCGGCATCATTCTTGGTAAATGAGATTGTAAAGTACTTACATGTGGTACAAGTGGTTAATCAAGCTCATTAAGTTGAACTTGATGTAATACTACATGTGGTAAATCAGGGACATTAAGTTGTACTTGATTTTCTACAAATGGTATTTGTTGATTGAATTAAAAAATTGTTATATTTTTCAAGTGATTAAAGAAGAACAAGGTGATGAATTGAACCCCTAACCTACAAGTGGTTTTATGAAATCAACAAAACTTATTTTCTGGAAAAACCATTTGATTAAAACAAACTTAAGTGTTTTGAAATCATAATGGGAAAATAGTTTGTTGTAAGGGGGAGTTCTGATTGTTTATGCCAAGTGGATGGCGAATTGATGCAATTCACATCATGTTGTCACTTTCTGTGTACAGTTTGTTTTCAAATTTCTTTTAAATGCTTTTGCATTTTAGGGGGAGTAAAGATTTTCAGAAAATTCAAAAACATTTGAAAATTTGAAAAAGGCAAAAACATGATAAAATCAAAAATGAGTTTTGTTGTAAAAAGAGGAAATGATAATACATCAGTGGACTATCGCAGCATGCTAAAGAATTGGAAAGTTAAATGTGATAAACGGTCTCACTGATGATGTGCCAGTAGGTTTTTGCACATTTAGTAAATTGTGTCGAGATATAAACCTAAATTTCAAACTTACTTATCTCGTGGGGAACATCTCTCGGATATATGGGTAACCCCCGAAATCTTGTTTGAAAGGTCCCCCTTTCTGAGATACTAGGTCTTTATGCTTAGTGATATCTGGGGTATTATCCCGGGACTTCTGATTTTGCGGAAGCAATGGCCTAGTCCCCGTATAATACTTTTCGCTTGCTTGAAATATAGCACCACCCTCAGCATAAAAAATTATGAAACATTGCAAAATGCTAATCATGTGCTGTTGAAGAAAAGATTCTCTAAAGGGAACATACCGAAAGTCGAAGCCATCATCTCTCTGATTTTGCGGAAGCAATAGCCTGAGCTCTCATGGCCCTCGCATTTAACTCTTTACAGATATCATCTAGGTATACTCACCTGTAAGACTGAATATTGGGATTTGGATACGGGAGTATATTCTGAGGTGGGACACGCGAATAAGTTTAAGTCTCTAAAACATTAATCTCGTATCTCGAAACAGTTGAACTTTGTGTGAAAATTTAAGTGGATCAGTATACTGACAATCTAAGTGAATCGTTTAGAACTTAAAATGTTTAAAGCTTAACGGTGTTAGTGATTTGTCTTATAAACTGATATGATCCTCTTACACAAACTCACAAAAATGTTGTCTGTAGATATTTCTTCACTGTAAATTTTTTAATTTCAAAAATCCAAAAAGATTTTAGTGTGTTTTAGCATAAATTTTGAAAATTCAAAAAGATTTTTGACAACTGATGTTGAAGAGCTGATTTTCAAAACTCCAAGCGCTAAACATGATGAAAAGGTTTGGGAGAGTGTGTTTAAAAACTGTTATTTTTCAAACTATCTTACAAGTAGGTCATCAGAGATTAAAAATGTTAAATCATTTCGAATGATGTTTTCAAGTGATGTTTGATTTTGTTTTGACAAGTGGTAAGCAGAGAATAAATTTGTCAAATGTTAAATTTGTGAAATTTATTTTGAGGTAGAGGATTGTGCAGGTTACAGCTTTGATAAGAGACAGATTTCGATCTTAGAACCTGTGAAAGTTAGACTAAAATCCCAGCACAATTCGAGGGGAAGTCTGTTTACAAAGGGGAGTCTGCTTACAAAGGGGATTCTGAAGATAATAGAGCCAGATCCAGATCCTGATGTTCACGCAAGCTAATGATGCTGATGAACTTAAAGAATCAAGAGATGTGATCAAGAGAATTAGAGTGAGTTAAGAGCCAGGTCAAGATCCTGGAGATGAAAAAATAGAGATTGAGGATGCTCACAATGTCAGATTCTTCAGAAAGAGTAGAAAGAGCGATAAAGACTGAAGACACTGAAGACTCGTCAACATCCGAGGGGGAGTCTGTTGGTGCATACGTCTGTCGACTTCGTCTTGTATCGAGTCTTGTATTCGTTTAGTTAGATCAGGGCACGTAGTACGAGAAAAAAAGGGTTTGTGTGTGAATAGTTAATTTCGCATGAAATAACATCTAGCTATTTCGCATGAAATAGCAATCAGCTATTTCGCATGAAATAGCAAGTGTTAATTCCGTGCGAAATTACCTCCACTATAAATACCCTTGTTGTGATTTCATTTGGATCGATCCGATTCCAGAGCCGAAGTGCTGCTGAAGTGTCAACGTGCTGTAAATCTTTGTCAAATCAATCAAAAAGACAGTTAAATTGAATATCTAGCTGAATCAAACTCGATACTTCTGTTTCCGCCTTTCGTATTGAGTAGAACACCTCTGAATGACTCATTTCGGTTGCTAAAACGATCCTACACTTCTGCATGCTTAGATAGTCTTTGGTATGTAGATAGTGGAGGCTCCAGGCACATGACTGAATTTAGAGCCCTACTCAAAGAATTCAAAACTCATGGAGGGGTGATATATCTTTTGGTAATAATAGTAAAGGAAAGGTGATGGGTTCTGGTACAGTTCAGTCTGCAAAAGTTAAGTTTGAAAATGTCAATCTGATTGACAATCTAAAATTCAACCTTCTTAGTGTCTCACAAATGTGTGACAAAGGTTATGGGTCATTCTTCACTAAGGAGTGTTGTAGGATTGTTGGACCAGAAATGGTCAAGAAGATTGAAGAAATAATAAAAACTGGAAAAACTCAACTTGTTGCTCAAAGAAGTGGCAATGTTTATGTAGTTGATTTGTCAAAAGAGAGTCCCATGACTGATGCATGTCTGTTCTCAGCTGCTTCTAACAAAGAGACAGAACTATGGAACAGAAGATTGGGACACACAAATCTCAAGACAATCACTGCTTTGTCAAAACAAGGCCTTGTAAGAGGTCTTCCACAAAAATTATTCACATGTCCTGAGCATTGTGTTTCCTGCCTAAAAGGAAAACAACATAAAAGCTCTTTTAAGTCCATTGAAGAGTCCAAAACAACCAAGTGCCTACAAATGCTGCACATGGATCTGTTTGGCCCAGTTAAAGTCATGAGTCTCAAAAAGAAAAGATACTGCTTGGTAATTGTAGATGACTTTTCTAGGTTTACATGGACTTATTTCTTACATGCTAAAGATAAGACTGCAGGCATTTTGCAAGACTTTGTTAAACAGGTTGAAAAGCAATTTGACTTGCCAGTAAAAGTCTTTAGAAGTGATAATGGCACAGAATTCAGAAATAAGGAGTTGGATACCTTCTGTGTGTCAAAAGAAATTGTAAGGCAGTACAGCATTCCAAGAACACCAGAGCAGAATGGGGTGGTTGAAAGGAAGAATAGAACTCTGATTGAAGCAGCCAGGACCATGCTTGCAGATTTAGGTTTGCCTTTAACTTTCTGGGCAGAGGCTGTAAACACTGCCTGCTATGTCCAGAACAGAGTTTTAATTAACCCTAGGCATCAAAAGACTGCCTATGAAATTCTGTATAAAATCAAACCACTAATCTCATACATTAAAGTATTTGGCTGCCCATGCTTCATTTTAAATTTAAAAGATTCAATCTCAAAATTTGCAGCCAAAGAAGATTGTGGTTATCACATGGGATACTCAACCACTGCTAAGGCCTACAAAGTGTTCAACACTAGGACTAAGTGTGTGGAAGAGACTTTGAATGTAAAGTTCAATAAACTTTCATCTCTGAAAATCCCTGCAAATCCTGCTGAATTATTTGATCTTGATAAATTTACTTTTGAAAATGTTTCTGTCAAGACTAATAGTGCAGGTCCATCTCAAACTCCACTATCAGACAATGGATATGAAGTTGTAATTCCACAACAAAAATTCACATCCTCAATCAGGGCAACAGATGTTCAAAACAGCTGTCAAAGCTCAACCACTTCTACCTCAACAGTTGTTGATCAAAGTAGCCCTTCAACCTCTGTTTCCAAATAAACAAACACTGTTGATAAAAATCTGCCAACTGTGGATAAAAATCAACCTTGTGTCACACCCATTCCACCTATTCCTCCACCTCCATTTCAAACAGATGTTGGTTCATCAAATTTACCAACAGATGTTAACTCAGATGATACACATCTGCAGCCTTCACCAACAAATGCCATTGTTCCATACAAGGGAGATTTAATCTTCCTGAGATCTCATCCACCAGATCAAATCATTGGCAACATCAACGAAGGGGTTCTCACCAGAAGTCAATCCCAAAACATTTATCTTTTTGCTGGCTTCCTATCACTCCATCAACCTATCAAGTACCAAGAGGCACTGAAAGACAATAGTTGGGTAGAGGCTATGCAAGAAGAGCTCCAGCAGTTTCAAAGACAACAAGTATGGGAACTTGTACCACTGCCAGAGAATGTGAGTCCTATTGGCACAAAGTGGGTCTTTAAAAATAAAACTGATGAAAGGGGTATTATTGTCAAGAATAAAGCTAGGCTTGTGGTTCAAAGTTACAGACAGGAAGAGGGCATTGACTATGATGAAACTTTTGCCCCTGTAGCAAGATTAGAAACTATCAGACTGTTCCTGGCTTTTGCTGTCAACCACAACATGAAGGTGTTCCAAATGGATATCAAATGTGCATTCCTATATGGTAAAATTCAAGAAGAGGTATATGTTTGTCAACCTCCTGGTTTTGAGGATCCATTTTATCCATATCATTTCTATAGGCTTAACAAAGCTCTGTATAGCTTGAAACAAGCACTAAGAGCCTGGTATGAAACTCTTTCCACTTTTCTAATCTCCATTGGTTTCAAAAGAGGTACAATTGATAAAACACTGTTTTTAAAATGGAGAGGAAAAGATTTGATGATTGTCCAGATTTATGTGGATGACAACATTTTTGGAAGCTCATGTAATAAAATGTGTGAAGAGTTTAGACAACTCATGACAGATGAATTTGAGATGAGTGCAATGGGTGAACTCCAATGCTTTCTTGGTCTCCAAGTTAAGCAATTGTAAAATGGCACTTTCATTCATCAAAGTAAATATGCAAAAGAACTTTTACACAAATTTGATATGAATGATTGAAAGCCATGTAGTACACCCATGGCAACCAACAAGCTAGTCATGTCTGATGAAAAAGATGATTTGGTTGATCAAACTCTTTATAGAAGCATGATTGGGTCTTTATTGTACCTGACTACATCTAGGCCAGGCATCATGTTTGCAACATGTGTTTGTGCAAGATCCCAATCAGCCCCTAGAAAGTCAAATCTTATTGTTGTAAAAAGGATATTCAGATACATAAAAGGTGCTCTCACACTTGGTATCTGGTATCCAGCTAATGGAAATATTAAGCTTTCAGGTTTCTTAAACAGTGACTTTGCTGGATGCAACACAACAAGAAAGTCCACATCAGGAGGGTGCTAATTCCTAGGCAATTTCTTAGTGTCTTGGCGAAGCAAAAAGCAAGCAACTGTTTCAACATCCACTGCTGAAGCTGAATACATTACTGCTGCAAGCTGTACAGCCCAACTGTTGTGGCTTCAAAACCAATTGCTGGATTTTGGTATAACTGCTTTAAAGACTCCTCTCATGTTGGACAGTCAAGCAGCTGAAAATATAATCAAAAATCCAGTTTCACACTCAATAACTAAGCATATTGACATCAGACATCACTTTGTGAGGGATTGCTATGAGAAAGGTTTGATTTCTCTGCATCATGTTCCAACTAAAGATCAGCTGGTAGATGTGCTAACAAAAGCATTAGACACATCCACCTTTGAAAGCTTGATCTCTAGAATTGGCATGCTTAACATGGAATAACAAGCAAAATCTTGTTTTTCTATACATAAAAAGCATTAAAATGTTTTCAAAAAATCAAAAACTCATCCTTAAAAATAGTTAAAAATGAAAGTTTTCATAAATCCTAAAAAGTCTGTTCCAACCACTGTTTTGGTTCAAACATCTGATTGTTGAATATCATCCACTACTGAAAGATAACCTCTATTTTCTCATTCTCTTTCAAATACTGATGGCTATCCACTGATAGCTAAAATCAGCCACTGCTCATATTCTCTTTGTTGACAACCACTGATATTGTCCATCAGTGGTTTCCCAAACAACTGTCATCCACTTTCCATCAGAGGTTGTCACATGGACAGATCTTAGCCGTCTGATCTTTGTAACCGTTTCCACATCATCACTTCACTATGCCATCCTAATAAAACCCTGATCAAAACCCCCAAACAGGGTTTTCACCACCGTCTCGAATTCAAAATTCTCAAAGGCGGTTACATTATTTCTCTCATTCATTCTCTCAATCCTCGCAAATTCTCACTACGATCATAGCTCTTGCTCTAAAAAATCCTCACAATTATTTGTGTACACTTGAAAAAACGAGTAAAAACACCGATTTCCAGTCAATCATTGGCATTCTTTCAGCCTCAAAGTACAAAACTTTGTTGACTTGTAACGCTCCCATCTACCAAGATACTTTAAGAGATTTCTGGAGTAATGCAGAACTTTAAACCAAAGACAATAAAGCTTGGGCAATTACATCCGAAGTCGGAAAAGTTCTGAAACAATCTCAGAAGTCTTCGAAATGAATGACCATACTGGTACCACTTCCTTTCCAAAAGAAGAATATCAAAGAGATCTTATTAAAAGGGGTTATGAAGGGTAATGTTCAAAAGCCACAATGCAAAAGGGAGAATTTCCACCTCCAATGAAGTTTTTGTTTCATACTCTGCTTACTTGTGTTTCAAATAAAACAAGTTTTAACGAAATTCCTTTGAAAATACAATACTTGGGATATGCTATAATGGCTGAAAAGGATTTTAATTACTCCCAGGAAATTTTCAAAGATTTAGTTACAAATGTTGATAATAATAAAGAAAAGAAAAAAACTATTTCTGTTGTTTCTAAGATTTTTAAGTTTTTATTTGCAAAAGAAAATACCAAAAGATTGTGCCCATGTATTTGTACAAGGTGCACCGTGTCAAATAAACAGGCTTTCTTCTGAAACATTTACAAGGCTGTCTGAGTCAAAACCTTCTAAAACACAAGCAGGGAAGCCTGAGAAAGTTTTAGATGAGTCCATATCTACCACTCAGACTTCAGCTGCTGAGCTCACTGCTCATGGTGACCACAGCAGCACAACCACTGCTGTGCAACCCCCACCAAAACCTACCAAAAGGCCCAAAAAGAAAACTATCAAAAAGCCCACCAAACCCTCTCAAAAGGAAATTCTGGAAGATGAGATCCCAGAAGTAATTCCTGTAACAACACAAAAGTCACCAACAACCACTGTTGCTACTTCCTCCCAGTAGATGGTAGAAAGATCTCAACCTTAGCCTAAAACTCCTCCTGCTTCCTCACAAAAGGAACAAGTTGTAAGCACAGGGATACCACATTATGAAGCTCTGGATTCACTTGGATCCATCTTCCTCAGTCCATCTCCCAGGGACATATCTCTTTCTACTGCACAACCTTCACCACTCACATTACCACAATCCATGTTACCTCTGTTGAAAGCATTGGAAATGGATCAGACAAAAATCAGTTCTTCTCAACAACCTATCAATGAGAATATACTCCAACAACTGACTGAGTCTGATTCCTCTGCCCTTGCTATCCCATCAACAGCTAAGGAGGTTACACCCCATGAGTTACATGTAACTCTTGGTGGTAGTTCAAGTGGAGTAGCTACTACAGGTGTTGGATCCACTAATCTGCACCTGGACAGTAGTTTCATCAGTCAGACTCCCTTTAAGGCAATTTCTTCTATGGGAACCAAAGTATCTACTGGTGAGTTTATTCTAACCACTGGTAAGATTTCTAAGGTAACCACTAATGAGGAAAGAAGTCCCCAGTACCAAGAAAAGGGGGCATCAGTGTTTGAACCATTAGAGACTTCTCCTGGTCCAACTGCTGATACAACCACTACCAGTGGGAAATCAGATGATCCCATTCACTTGAGTGATGGTTTAAAATACAGAGAATTGATGGAGAGAGTTGATAAAATTGAAACATTTGTGACAGATATTAAAAATATGTTGCAACAGTTGTTACAATTTTGCTCCATCCACTGCTTCATCATCTGCTCCAACCACCAATGAGCTATGGCAGCTGTTCCAACCTATGCTTCATCAACAACGAAAATATGCTGATCAACAACATGAAATACAGCTACAAATGGTCAGAAATGCAATGGAAGCAAGGTTTAAGGATACTCAAGCTGATATTAAAGCCATCAAAGCTCATCTGCTCCAAACCACTGGTACTTCTCCGCCTACCATTGCCTTTATTGAAAACCCTGATGATGCGAAAAAGGGGGAGAAAGGAAA
>JARYGA010037629.1:0-41731 GCA_030545235.1 Helianthus tuberosus
TGATAAACAGTGCTAGAAATGTTGATTTGATCAAAGGTATTGCGACGCCTAATAATGGGCCGGTGATTACGCATCTCTTATACGCGGATGATTCTATTGTAGTGGGTGAATGGTCCAAGCAGGAAGTGAAAAATATAGTTAGAGTGTTGCGCTGTTTTTTCATGTGCTCGGGTCTTAAAATTAACATTGAAAAATCCAACTTATATGGTATTGGGGTGGGGCTGGAGGATATCAATGTTATGGCTAGTGAGGTGGGCTGTAATCCGGATTTTCTTCCTTTCAAATATCTTGGTATTAAAGTGGGAGCGAATATGAACCGTATTAGCAACTGGTAGCCTGTGTACGATATGTTCCGCAGTCGGCTGGACAAATGGAAATCGAACTTGCTTTCTATTGGCGGAAGAGTTGTTATTATTAAATTCGTTATGGAAAGCTTACCTTGTTATTATTTTTCTTTATATAAAGCTCCCAAGAAGGTGATACAAGACCTGGAATCCATGATCAAAAAGTTCTTATGGGGCGGTTCTATCGAAGATAGGAAGACTCATTGGGTTGCTTGGGACCGGGTGGCGATGCATAAGAAGGATGGGGGTTTGGGCCTAAACAAGTTATCGGATGTGAATATTTCGCTTCTTTCGAAATGGGGCTGGAGTTATAAAACTGAAGCTAACTGTTATTGGAGAAAGATTATTGCAGCCTTTCATTTTAATCGGATGGGTTGGGAAGGTTTCCCGATTAAAAAATCTCTGAGTGGTGTCTGGAGTAACATAATCAAAATTCTGACCCACAGTAAAATTGGAGGTAATTTTTTCAGGAACTACTTGCAGGGAGTTGTCGGTAACGGTGAAAAGATTCAGTTTTGGCTTGACACGTGGATCATTGCCGAACCTCTCAAGCTGAGATTTCCTGATCTTTTCAGAATGGAGGCTGAAAAAAAGTGTTCAGTGGCGGACAGGGTGTTAAATTCTGGATCGGGCTCGGTGTTCTCTTGGCGCTGGAAATCGGTTTTGTCCGATGATGCTCTGTTATCGGATCTGCAGCATCTATGCAGTCTGCTTGTGTCGGTTCAGACTGTCGACAGAGAAGACAAATGGAGGTGGTCTCCGCACAAACAAGGAATTTTTACTGTTAATTCGGTGAAGCGACTGTGCTACTCGGATAGGCCTGCTAGTCAAAATTTTGTTATGGAGTGGAGCGATTGGGTCCCCGATAAATGTAATATCCACTTGTGGAGAGCGGAGATGGAAAGAATTCCGACTAAGGTTGCTTTAAGGAAAAGAAATATTCTTCAAGGCTAGCCGACTTGTCCTTTGTGTTCTTCCGCGGAAGAGACGGCTGATCATATATTTACTTCCTGTTACGTTTCCTCTATTGTTTGGAATGCGGTTAGTGTGTGGTGCAGGATCCCCGCCATTTTTGCTTTTTCTACTAAGGACCTTCTCTGTCTACATAAGAGTCTTTCGGTGTCGTCCAGGAAAAGGGAGGCGGTTCACGGGCTTATTATTATTACTTGCTGGAGCATTTGGCGCGCTAGGAACAAGTTGATTTTTTCTAGTAGTCCGGTTAGGATTGACAGGGTTATTAGTGAAATCAAGGCGTTAGGTTTTTTATGGTTTTCGAATAGATCTAGGCATAAAGGAATTTCCTGGGAGGAGTGGGTCTCTTTATAAATATGTAATTTTTTCGTGTTTTTTGGTCGGCCCGATTTGGGTTGGCGGTTTGTGAATGAAGTTTACTTTAAAAAAAATAAAAATAAAGTATAAGCTACAAATATGGACCTAACTTCCATATGGGCGAGACTATTAATTGTTCAGCGGACTTCCGGTCGTTGAATCTTTATTTCGTGGTGGTTATAACAATTAAGATATAACGAGTCCCCATAAATTTATAAAAGTCAAAACAAGCAAATGCATGCATAAATTATTAGGGTGAACGGAGTCGTCAGTAAACACGAGCGGCAAAGTGGTATACCGATCGGTAACACCGCCGCCGTCTGTGTTTACCGATCGGTTTCACAAGCAATCGGTAAAGGTTTACCAATGGGGGAGAGCCATTTTTTGACCGTTGGAGTTTAAGGGTAACGTCTATATAGCCGTTTGAAACACCATGATGCTAAACTTGGCTACACATCATCATCACCATCAACATCTTCTGGTTTTTCCGGTGGTCCAACGGCGGCAGCTGGCGGTGGGTTGTCATGTGCTACGGCGAAAAGGGTCACCGGAAAATCATTGAGATCTGGGTTTGGAGGGTATCGTAGGGAGGTAGATCTTTTGGAAAATGAAGCTGAGTTGAGGGTTTGTGTTGAATTTGTTTGATTGTTTTAGGATGAAGTTATCTTATCAATACTTGTACATTATGCAATGAAGTTTAATACAATGGTTTTTTTATTTAAAAAATAAAAAAATAGTTTACCTATTCCAAATGTCTAACCACCGTCAACGTTTTTGAGCAATAGGTAAACAAAATAGTTAAAATGACATGGCACTGTTTGATTGGGTGATTTGGAAGTTTACCTATTTCAAGTGTCTAACCACTCTCTTCACCCTTATTATTATACTTATATAACTTATAAGATGACTATATTGAAATCACAATAATTTACCTATCGTGAATACATTTTTTACAAGGATTTTGTATATATATATCACCTAACCTTACGCCTGTAACACTTTAAACCCACAACACTTTTATAGACGGCAAACATTATCCCAGTAGACCTTTAAGACAAAGAATACACTCTGAATACATCCTTAATAATTTTCGTTGTTGTTTCTATCTACTACTCTCGGCACACGTAGTTTGTCATACTGCTTTATAGCAATGAGATCATGTGATGCATGATTTAACTCTATAATTGCACAACATTCACATTGGAAGGAGGTTGTATAACAACTTCAACTGTAAATACCATATGGCGTCATACAGAATCAAAGAAACACACCAAAAGTTCACTAGAGAGAAACAGGTTTATTATTGAATGCGTTAACCCCTTTTATATGTTGTTTTGACCAGTGGCGAAGCTTGGATTTTTCGGCCGGGGGGTGAAAACATATATACCCAAAAATTTCTATAGAACCAGGGGGGTGAAAACCTATGTACCCACAAATTTCTATACGAAAACTACATATATAACACTACTGAGCGAAAAATCCCGGGGGGCGGGCGCCCCCCCCCCCCCCCCCCCCCGCCCCTTGTAAGCTTCGCCCCTGGTTTTGACAGGTAATACCAATTGTTTAAAAATCGAAACTCTTACCAAAGGGAAATCAACAAAGATATAGAATAACTATTTGGATCATAAAATTGAATTATAACATTTTTCTTTTTATAACGCAAGAATTGTGGATGTAATAACTCGCATGTGATGTAATAACTCGCATGTTATGTTACATAACATGCGAGTTATTACATCCACAATTCTTGCGTTATAAAAAGAAAAATGTTATAATTCAATTTTATGATCCAAATAGTTATTCTATATCTTTGTTCTAACTTTTTTATCTTGTTTCTTGCTTTTGGGTGGTGTAGTTTGTTGGGCTCCTTCTTACCTAGGCTGGTCTTCTTGGGGTTACATTGAATTGGGCTTGCTTTGGATTGGGTCTTAAAAGTGGGTTGCGTTGCGTTTGGAGCCCTCTTCCAGTTGTATCTCGATATCATCTAGCGAGTGATTAGAGGTAACTTGTATAAGAGACATGATTAGACATTGACGTGAGCGAGTGTGTGTATATTTTAAATTTTAATATATTTTTAAGTACTTCTTACTCGTTTATCAAGTTTTAAATTTATAAAACACGTATAACACTATCACTCTCTACAACACGCTAGGGCAAGTGCACCCATCGTTGGCGTAGTATAGTGATGGTAAGATACCGAGGTCGTCCAAGGACACAAGAGCTTGTAATGCCGGATTATCGTCAACGTCTAATCTAACCAAATTTTGAGAAAATATTTTTAATAAGTAAAATAAAGAAAGAAAATAAAGTAATAAAAGAAACAAATAGACAAGATAGAATCACTTGATTCCGACTCATCTTTTATATATCCTTTGATGTTTTTCGCACTTCGGGTTTTTTTATGAGATTATCTTGGTTATAGTGGCATGTCCCTCTTTTGGAGGCAACGCTACCCTCGGCCATATTGGTCTAAGTCAGCAGGGATACAGTCCCGCAAGCCCGGAATATTGAAAGATAATTAAGTAAGTTATTAATGCAAAATGTGACATGTCTATTTTTTGGAGGCAACACTACCATCGGCCATATTGGTTTGAGTCAGCAGGGATACAGTCCCGCAAGGCCGGTTTAAAGTTTTAATAGTAGTTTGTTTATCAGGGATTCAAGCCGTTCTTAATTCTCCGGATTTGATGCTATCTGCCTCAAAGGAAGTTCTAATAAACTTGAATCAAGTCCTCGAAGGATCTATACTCTGAATGAGGCAAGAACTTTACCCAAACCACCATTTTAACCCCCTTCTAGGCAGTTAACGCGCATTATATAGACCGTAAAGACACGAATGAGTGAATCAACAAAACATGAAGATATGATAGAATAAAGTTCACTTTCAATATAAAAAAAACTAGTTATTAAAGTCATTAATAGAAACATTAATACAAACCCTGTTAAAAAGCTAACCAAAGTTTGGAAATCAAAAGTAATACACAAAAGATTCTGTCTTCACCAAATGATGTAATAGATTAGCCAAACATGGCCATAGTTTGACAAAGGCACTTACGATGAATCTTGGATCCCGATAACGGTTATGGTGGATGATGGTGGTAGAGTGGTGGTAAAGTGGTGGCAGGTGTGAGAGAAATAGTTTGTCAAGGAATGGATTGCAATTGAATCAAGCACCCCTATTTATAGTTAAACGCCCTGCTAACGGTATGCGCATATAATGTATATATGTGTGGGCCCTCTGGGGGCAAAAGTGAAAGTGCACTAATTTTAACGTTATTTTACTAGTTTCGTGAAAAAATGTTAAAAAGCGAAGGACAGTTAATCATGCATCATGTGGTGACGTTGATAGCCGAAAGACAAGGGGTACATGCACTAATCGGCTTTTGTCCCAATTGTTGAGTGTTATGTGTCTTATGTCCAAGGCTTGATACAAAACTACTATTGAGCCGGGGGTCTCACTGGAAGCGGCCTCTCTATTCCTATGGTATAGAGGTAAGGTCGTCTACATCTAACTCTTCTCAGACCCTACCTTAGATTTGCTATTGGTGGGATTTACTGAGTATGATGATGATGATGATGATGACCCCTATTTATAGTTGGAAACATACAGTTTACACGGCCCCGTACCCCATTCTTCTCTGTCTTCATTTAATGAGCTATGTCAGTTCGGATGCTTGGACGGCCCCATGGCCATTGTACTTGCTATACTATCACAGATTTGCATATCTGGGAGTTGACCACGGTCCGTGTCCATGGGACACAGCCCCGTATCTCTTGTCTGCTTCTGTTTGTCTTTTTCTTTCTAGAATCTTGAGTGGGGCACGGTCCCGTGCTTGTCTTCTAATTCGTTGTTTTTGGTCTTCATGTGAAGCTCGGAGGGTCGGTATGATGTATCAACTTCCCTTCTTTTGTATTTACGCTGGTTTTGTCGTTAATTTGTTTCTTTTGTACATTTAAGCCCTTTTAATCCTAGAAATAAAAAGTATACAAAGAAACACACTTTTTCCAACATTAGTACTAAAAAGGGTTGATTTTATACCTTATTTGATATAATTTATATGTTGCAGTTGGTGCATATCAGATACCTCCACACTTGAATCTTTGCTTGTCCTCAAGCAAAACTCTTTAATATTGCTTACACACCCAAATGGAATTGGTAGAGAAGAAGTTTTTGGATCTTGTTGTATAGTGTCTGGAATCTAAGTTTTATTTAGTCTTGTTTTTACTTTATTTACAATCCTATTTGTCATGATTTATTTAGAACTCTTTTTAAGAGAAATAAGTATCTTTGGGCATAACATGCCTTTTAAAATTTCATTAAGCTATATATAAATTCACACACCTCACAAGTGATCAATCAACACTCGGCCGAAGTTGTATAAGTGAAACGCTCTGTCCCGGTATGGAACTTACTCCTACCATATGTTTGACAAGTAATCAAACCTCCTCCTTTTTAACATAATATTTGTAAATATCAAGCAGACTTTTTAGGGTAGGTTTTGGCTAGGGGTATGGTAGTTTTATTTCAACAGTGGCTAAAGACGTAAAATATCGGTTTTCTTTTGAAAAAAAATTATTTATTTGTGACTTAGGTATAAACTAAAGGTTTATAAGCATTGAATTTGCTCTTTTATTTCAAGCAACTTAACATTTTTTTTATAGAATAAATATTCACAAGATAGCTAAGTTACATATTTTTGTGTATTTCAAAAGAACCGAATTTTACTAAAATAAAGGGGTGTAAAAATAAAAAGGTTTTGGGTGATTTATACAAAATTGTATTTTGCGGGTTTTTGAATTGAAAATTTTAGGCCCAAAAGGGTTAACTAAGCAAAATTTTTGTTTTTTTTGTGGGGAGATAAAGAGAAAATAAGGTCGAAAAAGAAAAAGGGTTTATAGTCCTAATGTCTCAATCATTTACTTAGTTGTATTAGTTGGTAAGGACCGAGAATGTATTGTCTTGTCAAGTTCTAGATTCGTAAGAACTGTACGGGCTATTCACACAAGAAATGAAAAGTGAGTATTTAGTAAAGATATGATATTGAACGCTTGGCAAAGGCTCAAAACTCACAATTTGTGAAAAAAAGGTAAAAGTGTGAAAATACATATACAATCAAATGGCGCCATCGGTTGTAAACTTGTAAAAACTTGAATTTTTAAAACTTAGTTTTCTAACTTAAACTAAAAACAAGACAAAACAAACTAAAAAAATATTTTGAAAAAGATTTTTAGTGTTTTAGCAGTTCCAAATAGAGTTTTGTGTAAGGCTTGTTTTAGGACAAACAAATTCAAGTCCCCCCTACACTTAAATTATACATTGTCCTTAATGTGTCCATAATGGGTTAGATTTGAGTAAATGTGTAAATGTGGGTTAAAAACAACATTTTTTTTTCAAAAATCAGGAACTTGACATGGGGGCGTGTCTAAGAGACATGGCCCCGTGTAAAAAGTGCCAGTATCATGTTCTTAGTAAAAACTTATAGAAGGTTGACACGAGGGCGTATCTAAGAAGCACGACCCCGTGTGGCAAGTCGAGAGGAAAATTGTTTTATCGACGAAGAGGCACGGGGGTGTGTCTGGGAGACACGGCCCCGTGTAAAGCTACTGTTTGTTTCAGAAAAAGGAGGTTAAGGTGTCGGGCTTCCTGTTTTGAGTGCGAGGTGTCGTATGCTTAGTGGATCTAAACATCCCAAGGTATCTGTAAGCTTATTCACACCATAATAACAACAATCTAAAAAGAAAAAGAAAAATAAAAATCCTAAATTACGAATGTTTAAGTTTAACATCCATCACCATACAAACATAAAAAATAAGTGTTGAAAAGTAAATTGTTTGAAGAGTAAATTGTTCAAACGGGTCACAGCCCGCAATCATCATCACCGTTCAAAGAGAGGAAATAGTTAACCTGTTACGTCGCCACCATGCCACCACCTTCGTCGCCATCGCATAATCCGAGTCCATGTCCTCATCCTCTTCCTCATCATTCCAGTACGCCATATGCTCTCGAATGTAGGTCATGACGGATTGCATAGCGGAAATGTTCCTCTCCATGCCACCAACTCGGGTGCTCGTGCGTTTGCCCCAACCTAGGCCTTTCGGGATACTTGAAGTGTTTCTTGCATGATATTATATAAGTTATGCATGTTAGGAAAGTCACTCCCCCCTTGGGAGGAAGATCCCAGAGTGAAACCAAAGGAGTAGCGTGGAGGACTGTTATGATTGTCATCAATTGCGAGGAATTGATCCGGATTATTCGGGCTCCAAACTCTTCCTTTGTTGTCCTTGAAGCGTAAGAGATTGTTGTTGCAGTCGGCGATTAGACTCAAGCTACGGCATAGGCTGATGTTGGCCCGGATGATGCCAACCCTTTTTATGAAGCTTCATGGGGTGCATTATGCGTATTTCTTGTAGACCCGGACGATCCAGCCACTGAAGAAGATAGCCGTCTGATGCGTGGCTTTGGAATTTGAGGCCATGTTCTTCAATAGCATGTAGACGACGTTGAGGGGCTGTTGGTTCAGGATGCAGTAAAAGCCAAGTGAGCTCCCGAAGATTAATAACGCCCCCGCTATCTTTCCTCTGACATAGTGTACCGCTTAGGACCTGATGAATGTAGCAAATGAGTGGGTCTCGTATTTTGGTACTTTTGGTGTGACTCGAGTTGTATATCCCATCTCCTAACTGTGCCCAAAATGTGTTTCTTGTGTTGTTGGGTAATTCAAAAATACTGTACGAGAGACGGGTGCGCCAACCTCATCTTCGGTGTAGATCCCCACATCTACACCGAATTGACAACCGAAATACCATACCAAGTACCACCACATCTGAATGTAACCACTTCATTATCAAACATATCATTGATATCTTTCTTGAGGGTGAATGTGCTTAAGAATTCAAGGTTGACTACAAGAAAATTGGCCATTTGGGACTAAATTATGAGGGACTGATCTATCAGTCTCGGATACATGGTATCAAGGACTAATTTTTCTGTTACTACTTGTATTAGAGACTGATTTTTTGTGACTGATATCCGTGACTAATAATCAGTCCTTAATACTTTGACCACTTATCTGAGACTGAATTTTAGTCACAAATATGTTTGTCAAACCATAATTTTGGAGGGAAAGTTATTGGTTACCGAAATTCAGTCCCAAATAAGTGCCCACAATAATAAAACTGGCGTCATTTTATTGGTAACTAATATTCAGTCACTAATATCTTTACACCTAGGGACTAAATTATGGAGGACTGATCTATAAGTCTCGGATGCATGGTATCCGTGACTAATTTAATTGTTACAGATTATATTAGAGACTGATTTCTTTGTGGTTGATGTTTGTGACTAATATTCAGTCACTAATATCTTTACACCTAGGTACTAAATTATGGAGGACTGGTCTATAAGTCTCAGATGCATGGAATCCGGGACTAGTTTATCTGTTATAGATTATATTAGAGACTGATTTCTTTGTGGCTGATGTTTGTGACTGATATTCAGTCCCTAATACTTTGACCACTTGTTTGAAACAGACTTTTAGTCACAAATAGGTTTGTCATAAAAAAAATTTATTGGATGGAAACTTATTGGTTACAAAACTTCAGTCCCAAATAAGTGCCCCTATTAATTAGAATGGTCCAATTTTATGGGTCACTAATATTCAGTCACCTTATTTGAGACTAAATTCCAGTCACAAATATGTTCTCTCCATTTAGCTTTTTCTGAAGAGACACTTATTGGCAATTGAATTTTAATCTAAAAAATGTTCTCTTAAAAATGGAACAAATGTGTTTAATACTTATGTTCGGTCTCTAATATTGATGGAACATATTAGGGACTGAAATTCAGTTCTAAATATTTTCAAGACAAACAAAACTATGGACTAATATTGTGTTTTACTCATAGTTCCAAATTTGGGTTGGTATGGGCGGTTTTCAAACTTTTGGGTTGATATGGGTGTCTTTTTCTCATTGAATGAGTCGGATCGGGTTTATTGAGACAGCCCTTTTCAATTTAACGGGTTAGACTGCGGCACTGATCTTAATTTTTGACCGGGTTAGATGGGTTGATCTTAATTTTTTAACGGGTGACAAAAAATTGGTATGTTTTCTTCTGCCTAAAAAGATAATAAGAAATCATAAACTATTCAAACTAGAACAAATCCAAAGTCACAACCACTAGCTTCCATTAGTCAGCTGGTCTTTAGATTTATTTAAAGTACAATTATTATGTTTGTTTTGATTGAAATAGTCTTTGAGCCTCCCTTGTGCAGATGTAGATCAACCCCAAGTTGATCCACCAAAAAGGCGTGGTCCAAATCTCAATCTTAGCGCTACAAAAGACTTTGAGAATTTGCCTGAGGGTTCCAAAATTGCTTTAACAATGGCTGGTGGTACGAAAGGATTTATTGGGAGAATAGCTACTCAGTTTGCAATTGAGTGTGGGATTGTAGTCCGTAGTGTATGTCCAATGAACTTTCATAAATGGGCGTCGATACATGCTGATATAAAAAATCTGATGTATGAAAAGTTACAAGTAAGTTGTATAGACGTTTAATTTTAATTATTGAGAAGTTATTTACATTTTAATTTGTATTGTTAACATACATATTCAATGCAGGGAAAATTCAATTTGTTGCGTACATATAGAGTTTTCATGGGATATGTGGATTATCGACTACATCGCCAATGGACACGCACTCGAGGTAAGTTGAGTGCCCACTGGAAGATGAATGGAGGAAAAACCAATCCATGGTTGGCAAGATCAATGATGAAATCCAGTTGTCGGAGTCTGGAAGATTGGAACCATTTGTGCGATTATTGGGAGTTAGAATCTACTCGGGTAAACTTTATGTTAACATCATATATATGCATACATACAAAAAGCTATTTTCATACTTATAAGGTCTTACATAGATGTAAATGCTATTGGATCATAGTGATTTGATTGCACATTACTCACTGGCCCATTGTTCTTAACTTTATAGAAATATAGTGATCAAATGGAACGTAATCGTGAAAAACAAGTTATTGCAAGTAGAGGAGGCTCTCGGTCAATAGCCAATCACATATTCCACATAGTAAGTTTTGAATATTTATTGTTTAAACTTTTAAAGAGTTTTATTTGATTTAGTAAAATTACTCTAGTACCCTCTTTTCATTTATGGACCATTTATGTTAATATTACTCTATATTATTAATTCATATTATAACCGAGCAATAGTGTTTTAACGGTAACGGCAGTTAGCGAGTTTTTTTTATTTTCCTTTTCTTTTTTTTTTTGTCTTTGGTTTGATCTATGTTGTTCGTCATAGGACCATTATTTGCTAGTTCCAACTTTAATGTTTTCAACACACATTTATCAAGCCTTATGTTATATTATTGCTTTTTGTTGACACAGACAAATCGTGAGACTCAAACGCCGCCTAGCCCCTTTGAAGTCTATTACAAGTTGCATTATAATGCTAAAAAAGGATGGCTAAATGATGAGGCAAAAATTGAATATGTAAGTTCTTACTCTCTTTGTTTAAAGCTCGTGTTTATGCTATATAATCTTGCCGAATTTTAATTTTGGGTTATTAGTTTCAGCTTACAATACCTTCACTTTTAAAGAGTTTAATACTATAATTTTGGATAGATTAGGGTGTTTTTAGGCGCCAAACTTATTGGCAGCAATAATAAAACTAGCGCGACTTTTTTTTTGTTTAATCGATCAGGATAAATATTGTTGGAATAAATACTGCTGGAATAAATATTGCTAGAAATAATATTGCTGGAACAAATATTGCTACTATTAAATAAATCATGGCTCTTGATGATATTGTTATAGTCTCATTGGTTTTTATTTTTATTTTTAGAGGTTGAGCCATTTAGTTATCAAAGATTTTTATTTAGAAAAGTCACATTATTTGTTTGAAATTTGAATGATTTGTTTATTCGTTTTCTACTTATTGATGAAATTGTTTGAAATTGACGATATTGTTAAACTCTCTTTGTTAGGAAAATATTATTCATCATAAAGAGGAGGCAGTAGCGAAGTTAATTTCTAAAGGGACAACGATAACTACTACCATAGATCACGAGCTCGAAAAGGAGGCGATTGAAAGTGTACGTGCTAAGGAAAAAACAACAAAATCTACATGGAAGGTTGGCGTTGGACCGGTTTTCAGAAAAAAAAAAGATTTTTGGATGACATCGGAAGCTGGATCATCTCAACCATCTTCATGCAAGGCGGAAGCACTTCGAAATCAGGTTACTTTACTAGAAGAGAAATTGAAACAAAGTAATGAGAAATCTGAAAAAGTGTTAATGTTCATGAGCTCAAAGTTTCCGGATTTTGAGAGCTCACTATCCGCACATATGAGGGGTGGAGCAAATGATTTGGATGAGCAACTCAATGACAATGATAGTTTGATTTAGGATGTGAGTTAGTTAAGACTTGTTTTGTTGGTGTTTGATTGATCTACTAAGTACTATTTAATTATATGTTTAACTTTAACTTTATTAAAGTTTAGAATTAACATGCTATGTTATGGATTAAATTTGTTGAGAATGTCATTGCATTTAAGACTCTTATTAGTCCTAAAAAGTAAATATATTACCAAAATGTGCATGCATATTATGGACTATCAAATTAGTATCAAAGACTATTTTTTAGTCTTCAAAAACTCATGACTAGAAATAGTCATAGCATCAGAGACTATTTTTTACTTACGAAATTAACATATTAGGGAGTGATTATCAGTCCCTAAAAAACATATTCGGGATTGAAAAAGTTATTAAAAATACAAAATTTCAGTCTCTAAAAAAACATATTCGAGACTAAATAATGACATTTAAGATTATTTTTCAGTCCCTAAAAGATAGATTGAAGACTAAAATTGGTATGTTATCAGGGACTGATTCTCAATCTCTAAAAGAACATATTCAGGACTGAAAAAGTTCTTAAAAGATACACATTTTCAGTCCCTAAAAAACATATTCGAAACTAAATAATATGACATCTAAGATTATTTTTCAGTCCCTAATAAAATATATTAAGGAATGAAATGGTATGTTATCAGGGACTAATTCTCAGTCTCTACAACGTCTTATTAGAGACTGAATTGTCATGGAACCCGAAGCTAATTAAATGTATTTGGGACAAAATAGACAAGGTTTAAGTATTGATTTTCAGTCCATGAAAGGCCTAGTATCAAGGACTGATTTTCAGGTACCGACAAAATGTATTCGAGACTAAAATGATCTTGTATGACTACATAGATTGAGGACTGATTTTATGTGTATAGAAGACTGAATGTCAGTCCCTATTGGTGTCATACAATCGAGACTGAATTTTGGTTACTAATGAAAGTATCTAGGACTAAGCAATTAGGACTGTTAGTGTATACGTCTGTAGCATCCGTCAACATTTAGTCATGTTTTGTATATTTATGTCCTTTGTAATGTATTATGTAATGTATGTGTGTTAGAAAGGACGACATCTCAGGAAATGGACTTGGTTTATTAAAGATGATGTCCGACGGTTGGCTTGTGTCATCCGGTCGGATGGCCATCCAACCGGATAGCCATCCGAGCGGATAACCACTCGTTCGGACAGCATCTATCACTTTCCTGAGATGTCTATAAATACCCCGTCCGGGTATCTCAGTCAGGACTTTTGCATCTCTAGATCTGCTGACGCCTTTGTGTACTCTGTCATCGTCTGAACTTTCTTCTGGTTCTTGTACTTTCACAATATCATAATAGAAAGATTCAGATAGTGTTTAAACGTTGAATTGCGTGTTGTATTTCTATGACTTGATCAAACGATTCCGTACTTTGCTTAAGATCGGTTCATCTACGGTTGCATAAATCAGATCCGGTACAAACAGGGCCTAACAAGTGGTATCAGAGCATCCAGGGAGCTGAATCGAGATCTACGACACCGATTTCACCGGAATTCGAGTTTTTCTTGCCGATCAGAGTCAAATTTCACCGGAAATTTGACATATTACTTCACTTTCTACTCATTTCTTGTATTGTTCTTCATTTTATCGTCGCAAAAGTCAGAAAAACTTAAAATTAGACGTGAATCTATGGTTAAAATTTGATAAAATTGATATCATTCGATTCGCAATCAATCAAAGTATAATCCTACCAAGTTTCATAATCAAATTCAATAAAAAACTAGGTCAAATTCATCAAAAACCATGTTGAGTTGTTCATGTTTGCTGATGTCATCCACTCGCTCGGACAGCTGTCCGAACGGATTGGACTAGACAGTACATTTAGTTGATTGCTGACATCTTGCTGACATCATCAGTGTTACTCGCTCGGATTACCATCCGAGTGGTGTGATTTAGATTGTTCAAGTTTGTTTGTTTATTTCATCATCTCATCTGGTCGGACAGCAATCCGGTCGGATAGGATTTGGAAGTTCTTGTTTTCATTTACAGTTAACCTGTCATCCGGTCGGATTACCATCCGAGCGGTGAAAGGTTAAAAGTCAAAATTTTCAAATTTAAGAGTGTCACCCGAACAAACGACCATCCGAGCGGATCACCATCCGGTCGGATAGCCTTTTTCACATCAGTATAGTTGATTACCTGTGTCACTCGTTCGGATTGTGACTCGACCGGATCACCATCCGATCCAGGTGCTTTTGTTTGAAATTTTTGAAACTTATAGTAATTGTCTAAGTGTTTGAAAAATTGTCTCAGGTATTCTAAAATGGGAGACGATTTTCTCAATCCTTTCAGCTTTGCCTATACCAGCAACACTGGAGATGCTACATCAAGCAACACAAATGAAACGGCTCCGAACCCAAATCCCAAAAAGACCTTTGTTGACTCTCTGAGCATTGATAACGCCTATGGCACCTACAACAAACCACCAAAGCTGATGGCCATAGAAGAGTATAACAGATGGGCACCTAGGTTTGAAGACCGGTTAAAGGCTTTTGCATACCAGAGTTGGAAATGCTTGAAGAGTGGGTTTAACATTGGTAGAAGTGACTATGAGAACTTAGTTGAAAATGAACAAGAAAATTTTATCTCTGAGCAAAAATGTATCGCATTGCTATACCAGTCAGTAAGGGATGATATCATATCTCTAATTGACTACGAAGATTCCAAAGATTTATGGGCAAAATTAGAGAAAAAGTGCGTGGGTGGAGCAGAAATTGTTAGAAACAAGAAAAAAATGTTAAAAAAAGAATTCGATTTATTTGGATGTATGAAAAATGAATCGGTTTCAAAGATGATAGAAAGGTTTTGTCATTTGAAGATCGAGCTGACTAGGCATGGGTTTACGTTCACAGAAGAAGAATTAGTTGATAAGCTGATGGATTCACTACCGGATGAAAAAGATTAGTTGTATTTTGCTCTGTTGCTGAAAAACACTATGGAGAAGAAGGATCTGACAGTTGATTTCCTAATCGAGAGGCTTGAAAGTCACGAGTTGGAAATCAGGAAGACAAACAAAGTCAACAGTACTCAGTATCAGCAAAATGTTGATTTGTATTATCGAGGAAGTATGATTCCAAAAACAGTATCACCAAAGACTGCATTCTTAGCAGAAAATCCAAGTGTGCCAAATCAAGAGAATCAAAACAGCAGTCCTGCTCCAAGCAGCGGATATCATGGAGGATCGTCTTCATCAACGCCAAGTCAACAGCAACAATCTGTTCCGAAAAACAAGTTCCAGTGCAATATTGCTGTAGACCTAAAAAACACTCAAAACATCAGCGAAGAATCCGTCAAACAACAAATGGTGTTTTTGGCATCTGTCTTAGAATCATACGAGAGCCTTGTTGCAGGAAAGATCGGAAACACCAATCTCACCAAGGAAGATTATGATCAAATCGACCCTGAAGAGATGGAATTGATCGATATTAGATGGTGTATGGCGAGTGCAGTCAGGAGGGCTCAGAGATTCATGGAAATAACAGGCAGACACTCGATTGGTGGACCGTCAACCAAATTAGGGTTTGACAAATCAAAAGTTACATGTTTCAAGTGCAAACAAAAGGGGCACTTTAAACGAGAATGTCGAAATGCTCCTGCTGATGAAACTGTAAATCCTTTCCGTGAAGACTATTATAAAAGGGCCATCTATCATCAAAACAAAGCAAAATATCCAAGAATGAAACAGTTAGAAGATGCTCCAAAAGAAAAGTCAAGAGCATTAGCTGTTATGTATCATGATGAGGGCTATGATTGGAATGATGTGCTACCAGAAGAAGATGCTGTGGGTTTTGCATTCATGGCAAAGATTGTTCCTTTCAAGGATACCAGAACTGAAGAAGAAAAATATGTCAACAGGAAGATGTTAGCCCAAAACATGAAAGATAAAATCTATCGAACATGGAAAGAGGCAAAAAGTGCAAAAAGATGGGATGCAACCCGGGAATGTTATTTGGATCCCAAAGGAAACATAGTTGTTGAGCCTTCATCAGTTACTGTTGAAACTCTCATTGAGCAACTAGCAGAAGAGGAAGAAGAAAGACAGAGACTGTGGTGGGGAACTGAAGAAAAGGAAAAAGAGAAGGAGTTGCAGTCAAAGAAGGTCGATGATGGGATAATCGACACGACCAAAGAGTTCACTGCAGATAACCTGAAGAAAATGGCTGACAAAGTACTTGCAGCAAAAGAGTTAGAGGTAGTTTCTGAGTCTGGAAATGAGTCTAAAAGCAAGGTCAGTTCTAATGATTCAACCAACAAGTCAGGTAAGAAAGCCAAAATTGAGAGTGACTGCAAAAATTGCATGAAAAACTGCAAGGTTTGTAGTACACTTGCTTACCTCAAAGGTAAAAAGACTGAAGAACTGACAGAAAGAGTTAGAGAAGTTGAAAATCAAATCTTAAGCCGTGACAAACTAGTAAAAGACTCAAATGATCGAATCAAAGAATTAGCTGAGAAAATTGAAAATGATAAAATTGATGTAGAACGAATCAGGAAAGAAAATGAAAAGTTAATCCATGAAAACCGTCAACTTTTTGAAAATCATGAGAAGCTAAAAAGAACGATTAAAGATTCTGATGAGAGAAACAGTAAAACAAGCAAAGAAAATATGCATTTGTCAGGAGTCCTTCAGTCGAAAGAAAAGCAAATCAACCAACAGTTAGATGAGATTGCTAATCTGAAGCTTCAGTTTCAGGAAGCTAAGATAGAAAATGAACGCATCAATCTGAAACTCAATAGTTACAACTCCGCAAGTTTTGTTCTTCAACATATTGTTCCCAAACCCATTGGGAAGAACAAAGCTGGCGAAGATGTATATGCTGATGGAACAGGCATTGGATATCATCAAGTTCCACCGCCTGTGTTGAATAATTTTTCAAAAAAGAAATCTGGGTTGGTTAACAATGATGAAACAAATGAAATCAAACTTCCAGAAACAATTGACATCACATTCACTTCATCATCTGATGAAGACAGCGTTCAGTCTGAAGTTATTAAAAATGTTGTTGAAAATGTTTTGAAATCTGACAGTGATTCAACTGAGGACGAAGAATGCTTCTTAAACAAATATATTCCGAAATCAAAATCCAAAAACAACTTAAATGAAGAACTTAATCTTGTGATGTACAAGATGGCGGGATCTGATAAGTTGTATTCGGATCGTGATTTTCCTTTGGAGAATGTGAATGTTGGTAAATTGAGAAATGTGTTCAAGTTGATTGAAATTGATGTGTCTGAAATTGAAGGTTTGAAACATTCTGAAAAACAATTGAACTTTGAAAAAGATAAGTCTTATTATAAGAAACCTGTTGTACCGCCACGTTTTTCAAACAACTATCAAAACAAATGGTCGGGCAAATATCAGGGTGGTAAGAATTATCAAAGAAAGAATTTTCAAAACAAAAAATTTGTTGAGAAAAAGGTGTTTGTCAAAAGTTCGAGTTCAAGTTCACTTTCTGATGAAGAATCTAAGATTTTTCAGAAAACCAATGAGGAATTCTTTGAGAACAAGGCTTCACAATCTCATACCGAAGGCAAAAATTGGGAAGTTGATACCCGTACATGCTTTAATTGCAACAAAGTTGGACACATTGCACGAAAGTGCACCAACTTAAAGCCTAAGTCTGAAGTTGTCGAGAATCCGAAAAGAAAAGATGATGTAAAAGGGAAAGCTCCAATGTTTGTTGAGAAAAAGTTTTTAAAAAAGGAAAATGTCGAAGTTAAAACTGAATCTGCAAAAGAGTCAGTTAAGAAAACCGAACACGTAAAAAAGTTGGTAACTAAAAATGACAAATTTTACAAACGCGTTGCGTCATCTCAACAAGCATGGAAGCCGAAATCTATTGAAGAGAAAACAAGTTCTCCAAAACCAAAGGTTTCAGAGTCTGCAAAACAATCATCTTCTACCACACCGGTAAAGATGAATGTTCCTTTGGATCACTATGAGAAACTTGTGAAACAAACTTCTACCTCTCCAGGGAAGAAGTATATTCCGAAGAAAAACCAACCAACTGGTCAACCACAAAAAGAAGAATCTTTTCTATACAAAAAGGTTGAGGTTGGAACTGAAGAAAGTTTAAAGATGAATGACAAAAATTTTCCGCCATTGTACACCAAGACCACAATTCTAAACGCTAAGATACCTGAGTCGAAAGAGGCTTGGGTTGCTTCAAAATCTCACTAAATGTTTTTGAAATGTGTAGGAGCTTCCAAGATCCATCTCACGTTGGATAATGGATAGTGGAGCTTCTCGGCACATGACGGGGGAGAAAACCCTACTGTATGATGTTCGAGGGTTTAATGGAGGATATGTGGGATTTGCAGGCAATCAAGGTGGTCGTATAATCGGGGAGGGTACTTTATCAAATGGAATTGTCACGTTTGAAAGAGTGAATTATATCAAAGAGCTGCAAAACAATCTTCTGAGCATCTCCCAGATTTGTGATCGTATGTATTCAACACACTTCACAGATAAAGAATGTTTGATATTGAAGCCAGGATTTGTTGTTCCCGAAGAGTGGGTGATCATGAGAGCACCGAGAGTCAACGATCTGTACATACTAGACATGAGTGTAGCAACTACTACCATGGGTCAGGCTCACTGCTTTATGTCAAGAGCCACTGAGAAGGAGTCACAATTATGGCATAGAAAAATGGGCCATATTCATCTGCGAAAAATGAGCTACCTGGTACACAACGAATTAGTAGAAGGATTTCATCTGAATGGTTTTCATCTTGAGGGAGAGTGCATTAGTTGTATCAAAGGTAAGCAGAAAAAGAAATCTCACCCTGGAAAGAAGATGAATTCAGTCTCGAGGCCGTTAGAGAGACTTCACATGGATCTCTTTGGTCCAGTGAACGTTAAAAGCATAACTGGTGATCTCTACTGCCTAGTTGTCACAGACGACTATTCGAGATTTTCGTTGGTAACATTTCTGAAGATAAAAGATGAAACAGTTTGGAGTTTAATGACAATGTTCAGAAAACTTGAAAACCTGTACCAAACTCGTATCAGAAGAATAAGAAGTGATAACGGTACAGAGTTTAAGAACATCAGAATGGAAACAATTTGTAATGAAAGAGGTATACTGCATGAATTCAGCGCGCCATACACTCCGCAGCAAAATGGGGTTGCAGAAAGAAAGAATAGGATGCTGATTGAAACGGCCAGGACAATGTTTGCTGATTCAAAACTACCTGTCAATTTCTGGGCAGAAGCTGTGTCAGCCGCATGCTATACGCTCAACCGGGTTCTTACAGTGAAAAAGTTCAACAAGACATGTTTCGAGCTCATGAATCTCCGCAAACCTAACCTAAAGTATTTGGAACCGTTCGGGTCTCCCTGTACAGTTCTAGAACCTTTTGGTAAATTTGGTCCAAAGTGCATTGAAGGTGTATTTGTGGGATATGCAAGCCCCTTACAAAGACTCTTTGTTCCAAGCATGAAACGAATCATCGAAGCACAAAATTTTGAGTGTCAAGGTTATACCATGCCACCTCAGAATCCTGGTGACTCATGGCGTTTCAATTATGATACTCTGTGGGATTCTTTCGATGTAGAAGAAGAACCGGATTTCTATGACGAGTTGGATATTCTGAGAGATTATGAAGAATCACAAGAAAGATTCCCAGCAGAACCTTACAGTCATCAACGACAAGCTTTGAACGATGATGAAGCAGGTCCAAGCAATGCTGGAGAACATGATGATGTTTTGCAAACTCCGATATCTTCAGAAAGTGAACAAGCTCCTATTAATCAGACGGGAATCAATGACAATTCAGATTCTGATAGAAGGCCAACATTCGATCGTGGTGATTCGGAATCTGAGGGGGAGCAAATCCAGACTCAAGATCAAACTATTCCAGTCAGTGAACAAGTCGCAAACCAGAATATTACGAATTTGGAAAGCGAAGTAGATGTTCCAGGAGAGGTGATGCCGAGAACTCTTTCATATCATCCAGAAGAGTTAATCATTGGAGAGTTACAAACAGGAGTCCGCACCAGACGACAAATTGACCAAGGCCTTACTTGTTTTTTACTCTACAGTTGCTCCTTTACAAACACAGTTTTCACTTAGTTGTTTTATTTCGCAGATTGAACCGCGAACGTACAAGGAAGCACTAACTGAAGATTCTTGGGTCAACGCGATGCAAGAGGAGCTTAGTCAGTTTGAGAAGTTGGGTGTCTGGAAACTGGTGGACCTGCCTGATGGTCATAAGAAGATTAACACCAAGTGGGTTTTCAAGTGCAAGAGGGATGATCGAGGAGTTATTATTCTTAACAAAGCTCGACTCGTTGTCCAAGGTTTCAGTCAGCAGGAGGGGATAGATTTCACTGAAGTATATGCTCCGGTTGCTAGACTTGAAGCGATCAGAATCTTCTTAGCATTTGCGTCTTGGAAAATATTTAAAGTCTTTCAGCTAGATGTGAAGTCGGCGTTTCTCTATGGCAAAGTGAAAGAGGAGGTATATGTCGGACAACCACCGGGCTTCACCGACCCAATCCACAAAGATAAAGTTTATCTCTTGGATAAGGCGTTATACGGCTTACATCAGGCCCCGAGAGCCTGGTATGAGACCCTGTCTCAACATCTGTTAGCCAACAACTTCATCCGAGGAAAGGTAGACGCCACTCTGTTCACAAAAGAAGTCGAAGGCCATCTTCTGATAGTCCAAATTTATGCGGATGACATAATTTTCGGGTCGACAAATGAATAACTCTGCAAAGATTTTGAAAAAGTTATGAAGCAGAAATTTGAAATGTCATCAATGGGCGAGATGAAGTTCTTCTTGGGGCTTCAGGTTGATCAACTACCCGAGGGAACATTCATACATCAGAAAAAGTATGTTCATGATGTTCTGGAGAAATTCGGGATGTCAGGAATGTCACCAATGTCCACCCCGTTAGCGACGAACCATGGGACAAACCCTGATCTCACCGGAGATAAGGTAGATGAAACGCTATATCGCTCCATGATCGGATCGCTGATGTATTTGACGTCATCAAGACCGGATATTATGTATCCAACCTGCCTCGCAGCACGGTTTCAGTCAAGTCCCAGAGCCTCGCATATGGTAATTGTGAAAAGGATTCTACGCTACCTGAAAGTAACTCCATCGCTGGGGTTGTGGTATCCAAAAGAAGGCGATTTCACGCTTGAGGGATATTCTGATTCCGATTTCGGATGCTGCAAAGTGAACGCTAAATCAACAACAGTGAGGTGCCGGTTTTTCGGACCACGATTGGTCACCTGGCAATGCAAGAAGCAGACCTCTGTCGCTTTATCCACATGTGAAGCCGAATATGTATCTGCTAGCAACTGCTGCTCTCAGATCTTGTGGATCCAGCAACAGATGCGTGACTACGGTTTGCAATTTCTTAACTCCCCTATCTTTGTTGATAACGAGGCAGCTATAAACATGACAAAAAATCCTGTTCATCACGCTAAAACCAAACACATTGAAATTCGTCATCACTTCATCCGAGACTGTTTCGAGAAGAAGTTGATACGAATAGAAAAAATCCACACTGACGAACAAAAAGCTGATTTACATACCAAAGCGTTTGATAAAACTCGTTTTCAATATCTATTAAAACTGAACGGTATGAAGCTTTTATCGGTGTCGGAAGGGATTCTTGGCGTTGATGAAGGTACCACTGTAGATGATGTTGAAAAGCAATCAGCAATGGTTTGTCGAATTTTTAGATGTTTTGGTATTTAGGGGGAGATAGGTTATATTTTCTGAAAAATTCAAAAACAATAAAAAATTCAAAAACCCAAAAACATGAGATATTTCAAAATCCAAAAACAATAGAAAACCGAAAAAGAGCTAGTTTAAAAAGGGGAAATGATAGTACATCAGCTAGACAGTTACAGTATGCTAAAGATATGGAAAGTTTAAAAAGTGTTAAAAAGTCTCGCTGATGATACGCCGGTAGGTTTTTACACAATTAGTAAGTTTGTTCAGGATATAAATCTAAATCACAACTTGCTTTTTCGTGGGGAACACTACTTAGATATATAGGTAACCCCTGAAATCTTGTTTGAAATATCCCTCTTTCTGAGATACTAGGTCTTTATACTCAGTGATATCTGGGGTATTATCCCGGGACTTCTGATTTTGCGGAAGCAATGGCCTAGTCGCCGTATAATACTTTACTGCTGCTTGAAATAAAAGCTCGCCCTCAGCATAAAAAATGATGAAACATTGAAAAATGCTAATCATGTGCTGTTGTAAAAAAAAGATCCTCTAAAGGGGACCCACTTAAAGTCGAAGCCGTCATCTCTCTGATTTTGTGGAAGCAATAGCCTGAGCTCTCACGGCCCTCGCATTTAACCCCTTACAGATATCATCTGTGGTATACTCACCTGTAAGACTGAATATTGGGATCTGGATACGGGAGTATATTCAAGAGGTGGGACACATGAATAAGTTTAAGTTCTTAATTCACCTGATTCGTATCCTAGATAGATTGAAATTTGTGTGAGAATTTAAGTGGATCAGTATATCGACAATCTAAGCGAATTGTTTAATGCTGAGTATGAAATCAAGCTTAATGGTACTTGTAACTTGTCGGCAGCTGATATGATTCCCTAACACGCTCACCAAAAATATGTTTGTAAATAGTTTATATTTGCTGCATTTCATTTCTGTTTAACATTCAAAAATAAAAAAGATTTATTAGCTTTCTAGTCTAGAAACTTTCTTAAAATCCAAAAAGATTTTCCATTTCTGCTTTATTTTTTCGACAAACCAAAGTGGAAAGCTGATCTTCAGACTCGCAGTTTGAGAAAGATGCTGGAAGTTTCTGAGCTGGACAGATAAGTTGGGAGCTAATTATGTTAATCTTGTGAAAATGAAAAGTCAAATACAAGATTCATTAAGTTGAAACTTGTAATTTTCAGAAAAATGGTTGTACAAGAATAAAGAAAAATGTCAGTACGCTTTGTATCGGGTCAACCAAGGTCATTAAATTGGACTTGGTCGGCAAATTAAGTGCCTAGGGTCATTAACTTGGACCTAGATACTTAAGTGGATTTTTTAAACTGACAAAATTGGAGAAAATGTCAAAAGATCAAAATGTCAAAGTCTTAAAAGTCAAATGTGTGCCTCGCTCGGATAGCAATCCGGTCGGATGACAATCCGGTCGGATGGCCATCCGACTCTTGTGTCACTATATATAGAGGGTCAATGGTCAGTCAAAAGGTTACTCGCTCGGACAACCTCCATTCTCTCTCACACTTTGATTTTCTGATCTTATTTTCTTCACACTTCTTTGCACAAATCGTTGGATCGTTGGTTAGCACAACTTTTACAATGGCAAAGGTATGTCTTTCTTGCTTAAATCTGATAAAAATTTGATGTTTATTGATTGTTCTTGGCCGATGATGTCATTATCGGAGTGTTTAGGTCAGATCTAGTAAGTTTTAGCAAGTTTTGATGAGATTCAAACATAGGGTTTTGTTCGCAAGGTTCAGATCTAGAGATTCACCGGATTAATTTGTGTCAAAACATGTTTAATTTGAGTAGATCTGATGTTTGAAAGATTACGGCTTTCGGTAGAGTTTTTGCCAAATTAAATCCTGATTAGGACGAGTTAGACAACATTGAACATAGGGTTTTGCTCGCAAGGACATTCTCTACATATATCTATGTTCAATCGGAGGTTTTGCCTTAGAAAAATTTTGATGATTCTTGAATATTCTTTAACTGTTATTCTTGTGTTTGACAATCCGGTCGGATAGCAATCCGACCGAGTGACCATCCGACCCATAGCACTTCCTTGAAAACTGTGCCTGTTTAACCTGTCAAAATTGCTTTGAATTATTTGGCAATCCGGTCGGATAGCAATCCGGTCAGATGGCAATCCGTTTCATAGCTTTTCATAAAATTTTGCCTGGGGATTTGTGCTATCCGGTCGGATAGCAATCCGATTGAGTGGCAACTCATTTCAAAATACACTTCTTCATTTGTTTATTCCTTGTCATGACTCAGATGACAATCCAGTCGGATAACCATCCGACCGGACAACCAATGCCTTCACATGACTCGGATGACAATCCGGTCGATTGACCATCCGACCGGACACCCAACTCATTCTCATTACTTGAAGTGGTAATCCGGTCGGATAGCAATCCGAGCGGACAACTAATTCATTTACTTAACTAGTATGGTGATCCGATCGGATAACAATCCGACCGGACAACAAAGTCATTCACATTCCTATATCATGAAAATTTGTGCATTCATGTCATGGCAATCCGGTCGGATGACTATCCGGTCGGACAGCCATCAGACTGTTGACTTATGGGGATTAAATTTTCACAAGGAAATCCAGTCGGATAGCAATCCGAGTCTCTGCACTATGTAGAGAGAGATCTTCAGAGTTAGAAATTTTTTTGAGAAATTCCAAGAGTTTTATTATTGGTTAAATTTTTCTTTGATACAGGACTGGGAGAAAACGCATAACATCTACTGTCTGTTAGAAAAAGAATATACAGAAAAATTAGTAATTGAAGAAATTGCAAAATTCTTGAGGGAAAGCAGGATTGCTAAGGCACTAACTGATAAAACCATAGTCTACGAATCACATGTCAGACAATTTTGGAACTCTGTAAGATATGAAGAGAAAGATAAGACGATCTACTCTGCAGTAACAAAAAGAGATGAGAATGGAAAGAATGTGGATTTGGAGATTAAGATAAAAGTTGGTGATGTAAGACGAGTGTTAGAATTAGGTGATTCTGATAATGATCCAACCATTATCTCTGAACGTCTAGCAAAGGGATTATGGTGCAGAATGGGATTCACAGGGTTCATTAATGGAAAGATCTTAAAAACAAATTTCAGTCATGCTTACAAGTTTTTAGTACATTGTGTTGTTCATGCATTATCGCACATGAAGGGTGCATATGATGAAACATCAGACTACATCATGAACATTATCACTTGCCTCGTTTTGAACAGGCCATATAATGTTTCTCAAGTGATATTCCACTACATGACTGAGAATGCAAAGGCTGAAAACAAGAAGTACATCATGTATCCTCGCTTTGTACAAATGTTAATTAATGATCAGTTCAAGGATCTGGAGAAGAGTGATGATGATATTTTAGGTCTGAGGCACATGTCAGCAGATACCATAAGCAGACTTATTAAGGGTCCTAATACAGGAGCAAAAGGAATGATATGCAAGATTAAAACACCAGGATATATTGCTCTAGAGAATGATGCATGGAGACATCAAAACAGTGATTCTGACAATGAAGATGAGAAGATGAGTTTGTTTGCTGAAAAGAATACTAGATGGTGGTGTGTAAAAGATGGGAAAAGAAAGAGAACTCCCAAGACATCCCCTGCAGTTCCTATTCCAAAGGAACCAGTTCCTAAGATCGTGATAAAGGGTACAGTGAGAGGGGGAGTCATAAGAAAAGTTAGAACTTTAAACTGTTACATTATTCTAATGATAATTTCAATGTTTGTTTTGCAGAACCCTCTGTAGAGCCACAACAGAAGTTAATTGATGAAACAGTATTGGAACCATCGGCAGTTATTCAAGAAGGAGCTGATTTGCTAAAGCATTCACTTGAAAGCTATCTGAAAAAGAATGAGGAAGCTGCTGCACAGAAAAAACAAAGCTCAAATGTTGCACTAGATGAATCAAGTGAAGATGATTCTGAGGGTACTGAGTCTGAGTCAGAGCTTGATCCAACAACACTTAGCAGAGGAAAAGCTCAACTGAAGAAAAAGCTTTCTAAGAAGCAGAAAACATCGGATGAAGAAGACTCTAGTTATAAACCTGATGAGCCAAAGAAACAAAGGGCAAAGCGTAAAGCTGTTCAAGCCGGAGTCATTCCAAGAAATGTGCGTGCAAAGAAAGCTGGAGCTAAATCACAAAAAGATCAAGGAGGCAAAGGCGAAAAGTATGATACAACTTCAAAGATTGATGAAGCAGAAAAAGTTCATAGTGTTAAAGTTCCAAAAGCTCCAGAGGTTCAAGCACAAAGTGTGGATGATGTTGAAGTTCAAAAGAAAGCTGGTCACGATGATTATGTTAAAGTGACTGAAGGTGGAGATCTTAGTTCTAAGTTTCCACCAATTCCAGAAAATATTGAGATTCCAGAATCTTCACGCCCCAAAACTACAGATGATTTGTTTGGAAATCTTCCACCTGCCTCAGGCACTATTAGAAAATGAGCCTAATGCAACTTTTTGGATGCAACCCTTTTCAATTGTGTTGCATTTGACTCTAATGCAACTTTGTTCAAGAAAAAGGTTGCATTACATGATCTAATGCAACCTTTTTCATAAAAAGTTGCAAAATTTTATTGAAATTGCAACCTTTTTTATTTAAAAGTTGCAAATTTACTAAAAATTGCAACTTTTGTTAGAATAGTTGCATTGTTATAACTTAGATTCAACTTTTATTTTAAAAGGTTGCGTAATTCAATGAAAATACATAATCAGTAGAAAACACATATTAGGCATCCTTCCTCTAATGTTTGACTCAAGTACAACATTAGCTGCCACGGATGTAGTTGATAATGAGAATGATGATGATTCTGATTATGATGATACTTTATGGGACTGGATGGACATGGATGATACTAGTGACACAAAGTTGGTTTAATTTTTTTTATTAATATTCATTAGACTATTTTTATATAAAGTTTTCACTTTTCAAGACGTTTTGTTATATCCCTTATTATTGATTGTTGCTTAAAGAGCGCCAATATTATGTGCAAAGTTTGTTTATATAATAGGTTAATCGAGCTTCGACTCGGCTCGTTTGCACCCCTAGCAAAACAATTACATTACTTTTTTAATCGATCATGTTTAATTAGGGGTGCAAACGAGCTGCGCCCGAGTCGAGCCGGGGTAACTTACGAGAGCTCGGCTCATTGGTAGTTTCTCAGTCTCGAACTCGGCTCATGCGCGGCTCGTTTCGATAGTAATTCATGTAAGAACGTGAACCACAACAATTCATCGCCATTGACTATCATTTAACCATTATTGATTATGTTTGACCATTAAGTAGTGTGGTTGACCAAAGTTGACTTAAATGGCCTTAAGGAGTCACCATTTATCCTAATCGGCCGTAAATGATCCTAATGGACTACCAATTGCCATAACTGATCATCACTGATCCTAATTGATCATCATTGATCATGTTTATCATTTCATGTATGGTCGTGAACAACACCAATTCATCATCATTGACTATCATTTTAACCATTGTTGATTATGTTTGACCATTAAGCAGTGTGGTTGACCAACCGATAAACTGAACCGCTCGTTACGGTTTGAAAATTTAAAACCAACCCGATTGAAAGTTAATAAAAAATGACCGTGAAACCCCAGTTTAGGCGGTTTCACGATTTCACACTGAACACCCCTACTAGCATCCTCGAGGATCATTGATACGTCGTGTTGTGGATAGTCGAGTCTTCCGCTACAACAAATTGATTTATTTGAATTTAAAAATTTAATCATGAAAATAAGTTATTATCATAAATAATAAAATTTAAATTTAAAATACATATATTATTCTCCCAAAATTGATTTTGTTTATATAATGAAACTTCTTAGTTGGGTACTTGGGTGGTTTTTAAAGGCTCAAACTATCTACACACTTGGTGTGTAGATAGCCACTCCAAAAAGTGTTTTTGTCCTATATGCACACCCTGCAGTGTCGAACTGTGGCTAAAGCGCGGCATTTTGGTCCGGTTAACCAGACAAAGACTGATGGGTGTCTGACGGGTCTGTTGACCGGACCAAAACGCCGAGCTTTGGCCACGTTTTGGTCCTGTCAACCAGACACCCGGTCACTTTTTTGTTTGGTTGACAGGACCAAAACGCGGCCAAAGCTCGGCGTTTTGGTCCGGTCAACAGACCCGTCAGACACCCGTCAGTCTTTGTTTGGTTGACCGGACCAAAACACCGCGTTTTGACCACAGCTCGACACTGAAGGGTGTGCATATAGGACAAAAAAACACTTTTTGGTGTGCATATAGGCACATTGGTGTGCCAATAGGTACACCCTTTTTAAAAAGGGTTATTAGCGGGCATTTGGGCTTAATTTTTTTGGTTTTCCCTCTTTATCACTCCCAAATTGCAATAGTGACCTAATTTCTGGTGACCTAGGGACGTCTGAACTCTGAACTAGATGAGTGGTTCAATCCCTGGAGGTCGAAGGGGAGATCTAGTTTCTTAGGACGGACAGAAGGGTTTCGCGTAGTTCAATCGCAATTTCAACCCACCTCCAATCCTAGGTCAGTAAAAAAGAATATGATTTTGTTCAGTTGATCAATAATATGTGATTTATGTTTATGTGCAACGAACGGATGATTCCAGCCTTAATTGGGGTTTCTTTTTACCATTTGTCGCTGGATTTTAGCCAGAAAATACCTTATCCTGCGTCTGAGCGCACTTAAAAGGTCGCCTCACTAGGCTGCGCTTCCGCACCTAGGCACACGCTATGGTTTTGGCGTATTGATAGCTTTTTGAATGCTATCTTTGTACTTAAAGAAACTGGCTCCTTTGAACTTTGAAATCATTATTGTAATATTTTTTATACGGATTCTATTTGTTACTTTAATAAAAGAGCTACATTGAGACTTTGTGATATTACTCCTAGTAGTTATGGACATAGTCACATAATTAGCTGGATAGGCCACGATCAACCATCCAGATCGTCCGTACCAGATTGCGGTACGAAAGCGTTTCGGGAATGCTCCAAATCACAAATTCGACTGTGAAATAGCGTTCCGAACTATTAACCGAGTCATACCTGTTGATATCCCACCGCGATTACCGATATCTCGGATATCGGTCCTTGACCTATATCCGATTTTTGACCACATTAACTACTTAGCGAAGAATAGCTGTCTGGTGTGTGTGTTTTCATAACCACATTTTTTTTGGCTGCTTTATTCATTAGTGATCCATTTATGATGGACAAGATGTTTATCATCTGTTAGTTGTGGTGAATAACTTGATCAGGCCTGTATAAATTTTCGAAGGGGTCCTTGTTTGTATTTTATGTTAAAATTAAGGGAAAACATCTATTTTATTTGTGCTTCTTACTTTGGTTAATCTATAGGAGGAGTTTTCAAGCTGGAGTTATTTTTGCGAGAAGAATATCCTATGGCTGCTCCCAAGGTACATGGATACATACTGATGCATGTTAATGAGTTAATCACAATGTCTTGTTATATCTCTATAAGAATTTGATTGACTAGCATTGTTGGCCCCTTTACCATGAATACTGCTTTATGAGCTTGTATATTTGGTCAATGAAGCTCTACGTCCATTAATGATATGTATTATTTGCATTGATGATATTCTGCAATGAGGGAGTTAACAGATTTTAACTACAAAGATATTGTATCTTTTTAATCATAATATTTTTCATCTTTCACATGAACTTATCAAATCCATCATTTTTGTGCTCTCTGTCCAAAAGTTCTTTATATTCTACGTTTAAGATAGTATAAGTTGCACGTAATAATGCTTGGCTATGTGCAACTTAAGATTCACATCTATACTTGTGCTGTAATTTCTACCATGCTGCAACAGGTCCGGTTTCTTACAAAAATTTACCACCCGAATATTGACAAGGTTTGTCTTGCACGTCTCTTCTTTTTTGTTTGTTATATTAAGTTTGTTTTTCTTCTTAGTATGTTTCTGATGCAGCTTGGTAGGATTTGTCTTGATATCCTTAAAGACAAATGGAGCCCTGCTCTTCAGATTAGCACTGTACTCTTGAGGTATAGTTACTGAACTGATACCGACAAATTTCTATTTTACTAGTTCGCTTATGTTTTCTTTGCCGGGTTTCAGGTATTTATTTAGTTATTGGTATTTTGGTCTTGAGTCGTTTCAGCCCAACAAGCAACAAGAATGATTAGCACAATTAGGGACTTGGTCATGTGTGTGATTAATGATCGGTTTGGGGACTTGGGTTTGATTTAAATTTTGTTAACTAGGGTTCTGTGGCAAAGCCAGAGAATCTCTCTGATGGTACATTGAATTTGATGATTTGGTAGTGTATCATTTGTAGTAAGAACGGGGTAAGTTCTTGTAACATTTCATTTGTTTTGACTTATATTTGTTGATCAAATAATTTTCATTGATTGGAATCTAGAAACTTCTGTGCTTTGGCTGCTTGCTTACTCTTATCTTTCATTACAATTTATACCATATTTATGTTCTCTTTATCTGCAGATCGTAATACTGACCTAATTTCTGGTGATCCAAAGGAAGACCGAACAGAGGAGTGGTTCAATCGCTAGTGATTGAAGGGAAGACCTAGTTTCCTTAGATGGATAGAAGGGTTAAGAGCAATTCAATCGCAGTTTCAACCCACCTTCAATCCTAGGTCAGTAAAAATAAAATGATTGTGTTCAATTGATCAACAATATGCGATTGTGTGTTTGTGTGCAACGAATGGACAATCTAAGTGATGGTTTTGATTCTACTGATGCTGCAAAAGATATGTACTGTCATTATTGTTACTCTTTATCTGTTTTGAGGGACATAGATATACCTGACAAAATACGTGGGGCAGGGTGATGGGTCAGAATGGGTTGTTTAAAAAAGTGGTAAATTTTGTCCAGGTTAGAACGGGTTCGGGTCAATTTTTTAATTTCACAGATTTTGTTTTCAAATTTTGGAGTATACATATAATATACTTTTACCTTAATTGCTGGATGGTTTCAAAATAATGCCAGATTGAGTGATTATGTATGAACACGTATCAAACAAAGAATTTCAATAGTTAGATGGAGCTAGACAAAAATTACATGAATGTCTTGCCTATCAAACCTGAAAATTAGTTAACAAACCTGAGTTACCTGATTGAACTAGATAACAAGGAGATTCAAGGCTGTTAATGGACATCAAAGAGTTCCATATCATTAAGAGCCTAGTATATATATGTTGTCATTAGTTTTTATCTTTACTTAGTGATCAATACATACAATTTTTATTTGTTCTTCACATCAGCACCAACATCTTTTTTGCAGTTCTAATGGCAAACAAATGCAAGCAAAATCAAAGTGTAGAAAGTGAAGTCAATAATTATGGGAAAGTATGCTGTTTATACTTCAACAGAACAAAAAGGAGACTAGAATACCAGATCTGGGATTAAAAAGGATTGCAAATTCATTCTAGACAATTTATTTATGACTAATATTTTCTATTTAGAGTTTTCTATTAGCTAAGTCGTTTATATTAATGTGTATCCAGAAGCGTTGTTCACGTGTTAAGGAAATGTGCATGTCTCAAAAAAGTATGCACACATTCGACCCAAAAAATTTTGCTAGAATTCGTGAAGAAGTGAAGAGATGGTAATACGCCTTTATTTTGCTCGTGGTTTGTGTTTTTTACTGTTCAAGACTGATTCTTTTATTGATATATGTTACCATTAATGCAGAGAAATGATTACTCAAACAAGGAATTACCTAGTTAAACCAAAATGTTTGAAGGTGCACCTACAAGGACCAAGGGGTGGGCATACGATGACACTGTGATTTGCAAGTTCTTTTTAGTTTTTCGTTTTGAGAATTTTGTATGAAGCATCCTGTATGGGTTGACTTTTAAAAGTCAGTTGCTTGTTATTGTTTTACGTTGTTTTCAACAAGAAATCTTTTATAGGAACAATTGAAGAACTTCAAACCTCCAGGAGATGGAAGTGCTTTGGTTGATCATTTTACAGACAGCTACCTTTGATTTATGGCGGATGTGTTCCTAAAATAATGATGAAAAAATGGGTAGTGGCGTGGAATAATACATAATTTTGGGTGGGTTTATGTAATCATTCAATGCGAGTCTTGAAGTTGAAACAACACAACAATGCGAAAAGAAATTGAAAGCGCCATCACATGAAAAAAAAAACCTAAGCTAGAAGCTATGTAGAAAGATTATGACAACCAACAAGCTAACTTTGAAGTTACGATGCGAAGTATTATGGAAAAGCTACCTAATGGAGTATTATAGGATCTTAGAGATGATTAGGAGGTTTTCGTTACTTTTTATCATTGTACTTCACAACATTATTATGATTACATTGTTCTTTTGATTTTGAACACATGTTATATTACGATATAAGATTATCTTATATAATTATGTTATTATTAAGTTGGTGTTTTTAAAATACTAGTGCATACTAATACAAATTTTAGTATTTCAAACAATAATGCTATAGAGTTGCATTTGACTTTAAAAAGGTTGCATTTTAGTTTAACAAAAGTTGCATTTTAGTGTAGCAAAAGTTGGATATGAGGTAATAAAGGTTGCACTTGAGTATTAGAAAAGTTGCATTTAAAATTAAAAAAAAAATTGCATTAGCATGTAAAACGGTTGCATCACAAAAAGGTTGCATTTGAATAGTAAATGCAACTCTTTAAAAAAAGTTGCATTATCTAATAAAAAGGTTGTATTAGGTCTAATACAACTTCATCTAATGCAACCCTTGATAAAAGGTTGCATTAGGCCTAAGGCAACCTTTTCAAGGTCTAATGCAACACTTTCTTAGAGTTGCATTAGCCTTGTTTTCTTGTAGTGAGGGGATCCTTTAGAAGATTTGAACTTTGGAGATGACTTTGATGTGTTCAACAATAAAGCAGTAAAAATATTGGCAAACAAAGTTGCTGAGCTTGAGAAAGAAAAGATAAAAGCTGAAGCAGAACATGATGTCTTAAAGAAGCATGTTGAACAGCTGATGAAAGCTCATGATTAAATCAGATTGGTGTTGATAGATCAAGAGGAGACGATAAACAAAATGAAGGATGATAGCAATGATAATTCTAAAGTGTTCGAACTCCTAACAGCAGAAATTGCTTCATTAAATGTGAAGATAAAGAATCTTCAAGATGTGAATCAGACACTAAATCGACTTCTCAGTGAAATGAGTGAAGCTTCATCAAACGAAATGAAGTCAATGAAGTTAGAAATGGAAGCAATGAAATCCGATAAAGTAATGAAAGACAATCAGCTCAGCATGTTATATGCAGTAATGGAAAGTCACTTGAAGATTGATGTTCATGCTGCTTTCAATGATCTTGAAGTTAAAAGAGTTAAGGAAAGAAGAATCGAAAGAGAAAGGAGACTAGCTGAAGAAGCCACACAAAAGAACAAAAATGTTATTGAGGAAACTCAAGAAGCTGGTGGGTCTTCTAGTCAAGTTGACATTGAAATGATTGATGTTGAAACTGTTCAAGAACAAGTATTCTAGGATGTTCAAGAACAAGTTATCGAGGATGTTCAAGAACAAGATGCTGAAGATGCTAACAATGAACAAGATCAAGACTTCATGCTGGTTGGTGAGTCTTCTCTATCCATTGATCTTGATGAAGTTATTCGTCGAGTTGTTGCTATCCAAAAGAAAAGAAAGGCAAAAGAAATGTTATTGTTGGAATGGAAGACACAGCAGTTTGTCCTTGTTGGAAGACCATCCACAGTGCCTTACAGTATACCAGAGATAGTTCGCCAAGTGAAAATTGAAGAAAGGCGAAAAGCAGCAAAGAGAGCTCGTGGAGAAGTTGTGGATAGTGATTCCGATTTGGAGATCCTTGGTAGTGATGAAGAAGAAGACGAAGATGAAAATAATGATAATGACGAGTCTAATCAGAAAGATGATAAGAAAGATGATGATGATAAAAAGAATGATGATGATGATCAAGGTGCTTCGGGATTGCTGGTTAAGAATCCTATTGATGAACAGAAAGTTGAGGAGTTTCTGAATGATCAGATCAACGAACAAGAAGATGATGATCAGCAAGAAACTTCTACATCTGGAAAACAACACATTGACCAGGTATTCCTCTCAAATCCAACTATTATTTACTTACATGCTAGACATGAGGAGGAGATCGAGGTTAAAAAGACAAGAGCAGAAATGTTGGATGAATTGGGTTTAGAAGATGGGAAATTTAAATTTGATATTGAAGATGATATTCCTCAGTCATCCGAAGATATATTTGAGCCTAGGTATGCTTATGAAGCTGATCACTACAATGATGTAATTATTGAAGATGCTTCAGACTCATCTGATGATGAAATTGATTTCCACTATTCTGGAGTTGATGAAACATTTCCCTCTTTGGCGGAAATGTTCAAAGACCGAAATGAAGATGAAATCAGGAGAAAGATTGTGGAAAAAGTGTCTACTGAAGGTATTCCAGAAACCATACCCAGAGAAAATCTTGCTGAAAAGAGGAAGAAATGGTTCAAAGTTATGCCGAAGGAGAGAAAGAAACTTAGGGCACTTCAGTTCTTCACTCACAACAAAGATCTTTCTTGGGGTGACATTCTTTCTTGGGGTTATCTGGAAGATTTACAAGTTTATGCCATCAGACGGGAACAAGGGGTGCAGTACTTCGAGTTTTTGTCAGATATTAAAACCCTTCCGTGGTGGGATATAGATGAGTTTGTGAAAACGAAGAATATTAAAGAATTTTACTATGGTTTGGATGTGAAGCAGCATGATCAACATTTATGGAACTATGTGAAGCTGCAAGCAAAGGCAAGGTATCCTGATTGGAAACCACACTACCCAGATCAAATTGTTAGAATCTTAGAAAATGGTCAAAAAGATATTACTCTGGATATCAAGCCTCCTCGTTGTTTGAAGAATATGCCTTTACGGGCAATGGAGCAAGATTTCCACGAAGAGTTTGAAGGGTGGTTATACAATCAAACGACGGCCGAAGCTATCATTTCTTTATACAAAAAGTCCACTAAAGAAGAAAGAAGGATTTGTGTGTTAGATCCTATGTGGCTTGTAAATTATTCAAAGAAAGACATAGACTGCCTATTCTACAACAAGATAGTCTACGAAAGGCCTGATAAAGAGCAAGCAATGCAATATCAAACAATAGTGGATGTGTGCTTTGCTCAAGACATCAACTCGGGAAGATACTGGAAGACAAAATGGAGAGATCTCGAGATTGATGAATTTATGAAAAAGTATAAACGTGAACAAAGATCAAAAGCTATTGCTAAAAGGGCAGCTAAGCTGGGCAAACACAAGTTTGGGAAGTCAATTCCAACGGATCAAACGCCGATTGAATCAGAAGAGAACAAGATTCCCAAATGGGATCGGAAGCGTGATGGTGATCCGGTCTACAGGAAATGGTGGATGACTGAAGGAAGGCATATAAGGAAAAGAATGTTAGATGAAAGGGCAGAAAAGAGAAGACAGAAAGCGAAAGAACGAAGGCGCAACAGGAGGAATTAAAGACTATGCTGGAAGGAACTGCAGCTACATCCGAGGGGGAGTCTGTTAGTGTATACGTCTGTAGCTTCCGTCAGCATTTAGTCATGTTTTGTATATTTGTGTCCTTTGTAATGTATTATGTAATGTATGCGTGTTAGAAAGGACGAAAGCTCAGGAAATGGACTTGGTTTATTAAAGATGATGTCCGACGGTTGGCTTGTGTCATCCGGTCGGATGGCCATCCGACCGGATAGCCATCCGAGCGGATAACCACTCGTTCGGACAGCATCTATCACTTTCCTGAGATGTCTATAAATACCCCGTCCGGGTATCTCAGTCAGGACTTTTGCATCTCTAGATCTGCTGACGCCTTTGTGTACTCTGTCATCGTCTGAACTTTCTTTTGGTTCTTGTACTTTCACAATATCGTAATAGAAAGATTCAGACAGTGTTTAAACGTTGAATTGCGTGTTGTATTTCTATGACTTGATCAAAGGATTCCGCACTTTGCTCAAGATCGGTTCATCTACGGTTGCATAAATCAGATCTGGTACAAACAGGACCTAACAAGGACTGACTCGGGACTGACAAAATCAGTCCCTAATAACCATTAGGGACTGATTTAGGAGTTTTAGAGACTGATCTTTCAGTCCCCGATGGCGATCTTTTTTGTAGTGTTCATGAACCGATTGAAGTGGTGCCTCAAGAAAGACACGTAGGGGTCCCATCACTAGATTATCATAGCGTTCCCTTTGCCCCATGGTATCCAAGGTGTCATAGAAAACTTCTCTTGGCGACACCTCATTTAGTGCCTTGAGTATCTCCATTCGGGCTTCGCAATGCGCATGTATGTTCTGATTTGAACCTGAGCCATTTGTGTGGGGGGGGGGGCATTTTCCTACAAAGAACGAATCATATAAACAGTTAAGTGTGGTAAAAACTCTGAAAATTTGAGAAAGAGGGGTCTGCACACGGCCTCGTGCCTCAGCAGCACGACCATGTGCTGCAGGTTTTTCAGGGGGCACGACCCCATGCCTTAGAGGCACAGCCCCGTGTAAACTTACTGTTTTGCCAAGAATCCAACTTTTTTTAGCCGACTTTGAAAAGTCCAAAATTTTGGTCCCCTGTGTGCGGTATACCCCGAAAAATAAACCCCAGGTGTCAATTTCAACTTACCAACCCGTTTCACCCTTCGATTTTTAGTTTTTTCAGTTAAGAAAAAGGGCTTACTAAAATCCGTTGAAAATTTATGATTTTCCCATAATGATTTGATGATTTACTCTTCAAAACACTTCTATTATCTATTATTAACAAGATCTAAGAGAAAATATCGGATCAACACGGGTCAAGTTCAAGAACCCTAAATTTTTCCCCAAATCTTGATGTTCTTCAACATGCAAAACATAAATCGAACTAATCTAGATGTTAGAAACATACCATACGATAGTTTGGTATGAAGAAATCATCGAAAAGTTGCGGGAGAGTGCGAGGAACCGGCAGTTAAGAGAAACGGTCCATGTAGGTTATGAAAGTGAAACTGTTGAGAAAAGGATTTTATCCCATCGGCAGGTTTGACACGGCCCCGTGCATAAGAGGCACGACCTCGTGTCTTCCCTCTTTTTTATTTGGTTATATGATCGTTTCTCTACCGCTTGATTCATCGGCTTGTTTTTCCTGGCATGAGGACTTTTTGGCATGATCTGTTCACGACAAACCTGCAAGATGGATTATTATAACAATATATATATATATATATATGGGTTGTTATTATTCTCTCGTTACTTATCTATCTCTTGTAATGTTATTTTCGTTTCTTTGATCGGATGTGTCGCGCTTCGGTCAAAAATACATTTATAATTCCTAAATTACCTCTAACAAATAGTTAGAGGTAGTAAGGGGTCGAACCACGAAGAGTTTGTGGTTTGTGTGTGGATTCAATTGATTTTAAAAGACTTGTCACTATTTATGAAGCTTGCTATAATTTATATGAATTTGTTTGTTGAAAAGTGAGTCGGAATGAACCGACAATTTGATTTCTGATTATAATTAACAAAAACTTAAACAAATGCACGAAAATGTAATTGATGGTTTAAAACAATCTACGTAAACAAGGTTCACACCCAGTTTGGTAATTGCAATCCTAGGGTTCTACACGTTTTAAATTTGATTCAATTGAATATGTTATTAACGGATTTCTATCACGAAGCTTAGGTGCCAATTGCTATCAACGCGTATAACGGACCGCAATGCACTTCGTTACTTCGGACAAGTAAAACCTTTTGAATGATAAAGCATAAGTACACAAACTTATTTTGCAAATTCAAATTTCATAACTCATTCGACAATTCACAAATATAGTTCAAATGCAAGACAATTATCAATCAATTCAAATACAAATCAATTTGTAACAAAATCGAACTAATAACATTGTTCAAACCCTAGACTTACAATCACCTACACCGGGGTGAAACCTTCGGAAATTAGCCACTCATGGTGGACGGAACACGATCAACAATGGATGGAAGCTTGAACTTGAACATCTTGGAGCTTTGAAAGTGATGGAAATGGTGGTTAGGGTTTGTAGTGGTGAAAAGGTTTGATGGTGATGGAATAAGGGATGATTAGGGTTTGTAGGATGGATGTAGATGGTGAAATCGGTTGATTGATGGATCTATTGGATGATTAAAGGATGGAATAGTGAATGTTCTTGGCTCCAAGGAGTGTTTTCAAACTCAAGGTAGAGTGTAACTCCCGAAATAATGTTCAAAAGATGTGTTTTAATTCATGCCCAACAACCAAGAACTGAAATTCACGTCACAAGAATCGGGAGGCCGTCGCCAACGGCCTGAAGCCCCGTTGGCGACGCCTCTTCTTTTATGCGCAAACGTCAATGGCCTCTCTTCCTGGATACGGACAAACTTGGATGACGGCAGTCTTCGAGCAGCGTTGCCGATGACCTGGGGAGGCGTCGACCACGGTATGTGCATCTCTCACTTCATATTTTTCGCGTTTCTTGCTCCAGGTTGACCTGTTTTGCATCCCGGTGGTCCGTTTTTCGTCCCGGTGGTCCGTAAAGCTTCCGAATAGCTCCTTAAACTCCGTTAGACCTGCAAAACACAACTCTAATCAAAAGTAGGCTAAATGAAACTAAAAATCATGTAAAACATTAATTTAAACAACTACTAACACTGGTTTTCGACCACGTAAAATTCTTCATCCTTGAGGAATCCTTCATAGAATTTAAGCCATTTTCTATGGTTCTCTGTTTGGAGGCGTTATATCTATGGCACCGTGAGAGTAGACATTGGTGATGGTAAAAGGTTTGGACCATCAAAACTTAAGTTTTCCCGGAAAAAAACGTAGCCTAGAGTTAAAGAGAAGTACTTGATCTCCTTCTCTGAATTCCTTAGGTCCGCTTATGCATTTATCGTGTATTCATTTCGAGCGTTCATTATAGATTTCTGAGTTGAAATATGCTTGAATTATTAGTTCATCTAACTCATTTAACTAGTGTAGGCGATCTTTTCCTGAAATCTCTTGGTCTAAGTTTACATTTTTTAGTGTCCAGTATGCTATGTGTTCAATTTCTACTGGGAGGTGACAATTTTTCCATAGACTTGATTATATGGTGTGGTACCTATTGATGTTTTATAACCTGTTCAAAATGCCCATAAAGCATCGTCGAATATGTCTGCCCATTCTTTTCGATTTTGATTCACAGTTTTTTCTAGGATTATTTTTAAACCTCAATTGTTTACTTCGGCTTGACCATTGGTTTGAGGATGATAAGTGGTCGAGAGATGGTGATATACCCCATATCGTGTTAGAGTTTTTTCCCTTTATAGATTGCAAAAGTGGGTTCCTCTATCACTGATTAGGGCTTTTGGAGTGCCAAAATGTGAGAATAGCTTTTTCAGGAATTTTACTACCACTCTTTCGTCATTGGTGGGAAGAGCTTCGGCCTCAGTCCATTTAGAAACATAGTCAACAGCCACTAAGATGTATTTGTTTCCTCTCAATGGTGGGAATGGTCCCATAAAATCCAATCCCCAAACGTCGAAGATTTCATAAATAAGAATGCTATTTTGTGGCACTTAGTTTCTTCTTGAGATGTTGCCTTCCCATTGGCATGCGTCACATGCCTTTACCAATACATAAGAATCGTTGTGTATTGTTGGCTAGTAAAATCCTGCATTATACACCTTTCGTGTGGTGCTGGCTTTTCCATGATGTCCTCTACATGGTCCTTCGTGACAATGGCGAAGAATGTGTCTTGCTTCACAACCATGGTCACATCGTCGAATGAGTTGGTCTGCACATATTTTGAAAAGATATGGGTCTTCCCAAAAATAGTGTTTTACATCAGCGAAGAATAAATTCTCCCCTGAGGAAATGACAATCCTTTGACGATAGTGCCACTAGCTAAGTAGTTAGCATAATCTGCGTACCAAGGTTATTCTCTATATTCTACAATTTCTAAGGATTCTATAGGGAATTTTTCATTGATGAGTTCTTCTCGAGTTTCATACTGAGCAAGGCCTTCAAGATGAGACAGATGGTCAGTGGCAGTGTTTTCTGCTCCCCTTTTGTCTTTTATTTCTATGTCGAATTTTTGAAGAAGAAGAAGAAGAATCCATCTGATAAGACGTGGTTTTGCATCTTGTTTTTTGAAAAGGTATCAGATGGCAGCGTGGTCTATGTAGACTATAGTTTTCAAGAGCACAAGATAGGAACAGAATTTATCAAATGCAAACACTACAGCTAGTAACTCTTTTTCAGTGGTCGTATAATTTTCTTGAGCATCATTAACAGTATTACTAGCGTAATATATGGGATGGAAGTGTTTTTCCTTTCTTTGTCCCAAGACTGCTCCAACCGCAAAATCGCTTGTGTCGTACATGATTTCAAATGGTAGATTCCAGTCTGGTGCAATCATGATTCGTGATTTGACTAGCATATCCTTAAGGGCAAGAAATGCTGTCATGCAATCTTTCTCGAAGATGAATGGGGCATCTTTTTCAAGTAGCTTAATTAGAGGTCGAGAGATTTTAGAAAAGTCTTTGATAAATCTCCTATAGAATCCGACATTTCCTAGGAAACTTCGGATGGCTCGAACGGATGATGGAGGAGGTAGTTAGAAAATGGTATCGATTTTTGCATGGTTGACTTCCATACCTACATTGGAGATTTTGTGACCAAGTACTATTCCCTCCATGACCATAAAATGACACTTTTCCCAATTAAGGGCGAGGTTAGTCTCCTCACATCTAGATAACATTTGTTCAAGGTTATCGAGGCAATGGTCTAATGAATCGCCAAAGATAGAGAAATCGTCCATGAAAATTTCCATTGTTTTTTCTATCATATTGTGAAAAATGGCCACCATGCATCATTGGAACGTTGCATACACTAAATGGCATGCGTCGATATGCAAAAGTTCCATAGGGACAATTGAAGGTGGTTTTCTCTTGGTCTTCCGGTGCGATAGGAATTTGGAAGTACCCTAAGAATCCATCTAGAAAACACTAGAATTTGTGACCGGATACTCGCTTTAACATTTGATCAATGAAGGGTAAAGGAAAGTGGTCTTTTCTTATGGCTTCATTGAGTCTCCTATAGGCGATGCAAACTCTCCATCCGGTGGCGGTTCTTGTTGGTATGATGACGTGTCGCGAGTGTACAGATTTTTATTATATTTTTAGTACCTTTTACTCTTTTATCAAGCTTTAAATTTATAAAACACGATATAAAACTATCACTATCTACAACACGTTAGGGCAAGTGCACTCATCGTTGGCGTAGTATAGTGATGGTAAGATACCGAGGTCGTCCAAGGACACAAGAGCTTTTAATACCAGAATATCGTCGACGTCTAATCTAACCAAATTTTGGGAGAAAAGATTTTTTTTGTTTTTAATAAAAAATAAAGAAACAAAATAAATAAATAAAAGAACTGATAGACAAGATAGAATCACTTGGATCCGACTCGTCATTTATGTATCCTTTGATGATTTCCGTGCTTTGGGTTTTTTTAAATATTATCTTAGTTATAGTGGCATGTCCTTTTTTTGGAGGCAACGCGACCCTCAGCCATATTGGTTTGAGTCAGTAGGGATACAGTCCCGCAAGGCTAGAATATGGAAAGATAATTAAGTAAGTTATTAATGAAAAAAGTGGCATATCCCTCTTTTGAAGACAACGCTACCCTCAACCATATTGGTCTGAGTCAGCAGGGATACAGTCCCGCAAGGCCGGTTTAAAGTTTTAATAGTAGTTTATTTATAAGGGCAAAAATTGTAGGTCCCGTTTTTCCGGTGGATCGATAACGAAAACCTATCCTTGTTTATCACAAACACGGTAACGGGTGCGGAATCCCCGTGACGGTGCAAACCAAACAA
>JARYGA010037630.1:0-45306 GCA_030545235.1 Helianthus tuberosus
ACTCTCTATATATATATATATGATAAGGATCTGTTAGAAACCACCCTTTATTGCAAGAACCAATGTGAACACAACTAAAAATATCTAAATAAATTAAAAACACACAAAAATACATTTTTTTTTATAAAAAAACGCTATATTTCGTCACTAAAAAAACTGAACAACAGTACCGATGCACATGTTTCTATATTTAGTGACGAAATTTAGCATTTTTTATAAAAAAATTAACAAAAAGTACCGTTGCACATGTGCATGCGTATGCATATGCACATGAGCATCGGTGCTGTTGTTCAATTTTTTTTAATTTTTTTAGTGACGAAGTTAGCAATTTTTAATAAAAATATAAAGAAAAAAACGTTTTTCAGCAATTAGTTATGGGCTTTAGCTTTTTGGTTTAGTTTTTAGCATTTAACTTGGGTGGGGTGGGTGGGGGTGGGGGGTTAGGTTTTTTTAATTAGGTTTTTGGGGGTGGGTGGGGATTAGGGTTTTTTGGGGTTTTTCTTATGAGTTATGATTTTTTTTTAATTAAGCAGGGTGGTTGGGGGTGGTGTTTAGGTTTTTGGGTTGTGGTGGGGTGGTGGGGGTGGGTGTTTAGCTTTTGGTTGGTGGTGGATGAGTTTATTTTGTTGTGTTCACATTGGTTCTCGTGATTCTCGCAATAAGTGTGGTTCTCTAATGAACCCTGCCATATATATATATATATATATATAGATATGTATATAGGGGAAGGTTCATTTGAGAAGAAAATTTTATTGAGAAGAAAAAAATAAAAAGGGTATAATTGTAAAACATTAAATAGTTTTTTTTTCTCATCTCATTTATTATTATGTTTGACTAATTAATTAGTCACTAAGACTATAATCCTACACACTAAATATTTTTGCCTACACACATCAAAAGTTATCCTACACATTTCGAAATTTATCCTACACATATTGAAATTTATCCTACACAACTCGTAATTTATCCTACACTCTAAATGAATTTTTATTTTTATTTTTTGTGAAAAAAATATATCTTAAAAATAAGTTACAAATTTAATATAGTTAGTTATTAAAGGTGAAACTACCAATTAATGATGTATGTAAGTTTACTAATATACCCTTATAGTTACATTAAGTACAAATATTAAATGAAGTCTAATGAAGCATTCCTATTGGTTGAAATTTCTTCTTTTTTCTTCTTACAAAGAAATTCTTCTTACAAAGAAATTCTTCTCATTTGAACCCTCCACTATGTATGTATATATATATATATATATATATATATATATATATATATATATATAGGGGGCCGCTAGAATGAGAACCACCACGAGTTGTAAGAACCATGAGAACCGCGCCCCGCGGGTGGCCGTCGGCGACGAAATTTTTTTTACACCTAGATCCGTATATTTTAGGGGGGGTGTAAAATTTTCGGTTCAAACGGCGCGCCCGAGGGGGTAGTTTTTTACGCCCAAAGTTTGGGTTTTTTTAATTTTTTTAATTTTTCTTTTTTTTTTTACCAAACTTTGGGCGTAAAAAACTACCCCCTCGGGCGCGCCGTTTGATCCGAAAATTTTACACCCCCCCTAAAATATACGGATCTAGGTGTAAAAAAAATTTCGTCGCCGACGGCCACCCGCGGGGCGCGGTTCTCATGGTTCTTACAACTCGTGGTGGTTCTCATTCTAGCCATCCCCTATATATATATATATATATATATATATATGGGATGGTTCAAATGAAAACCTCTTTTATTGTGAAAACTCAAAAACTAACTAACAAAAGCCTAAAAAACACAAATTTTTTTTATAAAAATCGCATGTTTTTTTTATACAATTTTTTTTTTTTGTAGTACACATGTGTAGTACACATACACATGTGTAGTATTACACATATGCACTACAAAAAAAAATATTATTATTTTATTTTTAAATTTTTATATATAAAAAATGGCAAAATTTGGTATGCAGGAAAAAAAATTTGTATGTTTTTTTGGCTTTTTTATTTAGTTTTCGAGTTTTCACAATGACTAGTGGTTTTCATTTGAACCTTCCTATATATATATATATATATATATATATATATATATATATAGGGATTGGGTAAAATAAAAACCAATATTAGTTGAGAAAACCATATGAACCAATACTAACTTTAGATCTTTCTACAATGTGTGGTTGAGATTGAATTTTAATTATCATGTGTCATATATTTTTTTTGTCTTTTGTGAAAAAATGTTTATTTATTCAGAAAATGGTTATTTGTTAATTTGGTTAAAGTTCTATTAATTATTGACAAGAAACATGTCAGGAGTCTTTTAATTGTTTTTGAATCTACATTCAAACCATCAAATCTTTTTATTATTTTTTGTCTTTTCTTTAAAATGTAAACAAAACATCCTCTTTATTACATTTTTAAACAAATGTAAAAAAATTGAAAACATAGACCAATTTTAGCATCTCAAACTTCTCTATTTTTTTAGTTTGATTGTTTACGTCGGCGCGAACGGTTACGTTTTATGTTTAACCAAAATTAACCACCCTTTTTATTTTAATATTTCTCTTATTACATTTTTTACGTTTAATGTTTTATGTCTACGTTTTTTTTACGTTTAATGTTTTATGTCGGCACGAAAGGTGCAACACCAACCGTAAATTATTTTACACAACAAAATAAAAAATAAAAAACGTACGTAAACACTATTTTACACGTTACATTTTTAAATACGTTTCGAAAATAGATTTAAACGTGACGTTAAGAGGAGCTCGGGCCAGCGATCAGAGGCGTAAAAAACATTTTTGACACACTTTGTCAAACATTTTTTTTCCTCACGTAAAACATTTTTTTTTCACACCGGCCGATGGATGGTGTCGGAAGGTTTTTTTAATGCACATTGTCGAATGTTTTTTAACGCACGTTGTCGAATGTTTTTTTATGCGCTTTGTCTTTGTCGAACCTAAATGTTTTTTTAGTGGTGTATTGCGTAAAGACGTTTTTATACATGTTGTCAAACATTTTTTTACGCACGTTGTCAAAGTCCATACCTTGATTTATTTACACACATAAAAATTTGACAAAACCCCTCTTGTCGAAAGGTTTTTTTAACGCACGTCGTCGAATGTGTTTTTAGGTACGATGTCAAATTTTTTTTAAGTACGTTGTCGAGTGGTTTTTATGTGCGTTGTCTTTGACTGACGTACACAAGAACATTTTTACATATGCAAACATTTTCAAAAAAAACTTTTCCATTTGAAATCGACAAAATCACCACCGCCGCCGTCACCATCGCCGTGCCACCACCAACTCCGTCATAGAACCACCTTCGCCGTCGCCGCCGTCTATATCACCCCTTCCACTGCCTTTAGCACCGACGCCGCCGTCTACATCACCCCAATCAGTCATCTTGCCAGGATCCGATCCCCGATCCTCCACCATCACCGGCGACCCTACACCTTTCTGTCTTCCACGCTGGTCCCGCCGCGTTCGAACTTCACAACCACCTCGATCTGAATCTAACATCTCGGCTTTTTCTTATGGATCTCGATTTGCTTTTTGTAGATATTGAATATGATGAATCAATGTCAACACACACATATATAGAGTATGGTTCATGCGAGAACCACCTTTATTGCGAGAACCGCGAGAACCAATGTGAACACAATAAAATAGGGTTTTTTACATATATCCCCCTGCTAAGATGAGTTATTACATATTTACCCAACCCTTAAAATCAATTACATATTTCCCCTTTCTAAACCATATATATTACATATTTCCCCTTCCTAAATTATATATATTACATATTTACCCATTTTATTAAAATTATTCTTGTTAATTCCTATTTTACCCTTAATGAATTTATTGTTTACTTTAATGAATTTACTTGTTACTCTAACAGTGTCTTTTGAAAGTCCAAATTTAAAACATCAAATTGCATCTTCTTCTTCCTAGTCCTACTTGCATCTTCTTCTTCCTAGTCCTACTGTACATTACATACGATTGAAATTTTTATAAATATTAGACATTTATGAATGTCATGTATGATACTATATCATCAATAAGTAACAGTCTAGTCCACTTTACTTAATCCAGCGACACCAAACACAATTTGGCCATACTTTAGCTGTATAACTTTCTTACTTCACCTGAACTATCCATTACCACATGAGCATCTGGATAGTAGATAAAATGGTACAAGTATGTGGCGAAAAGGGAAGTTGGCAACTCGATATTGTTTCGAATAAAAAAGCCTCAACTTATTATTTTATCAAACATACAAACAACAAACAGATGAGAAACAAGAAGCAGAAAAGGTGGCAGACCAATCATTAAATATGGCTTTCTCGTACAAGAACGCACATCATCTCCGTTTAATTCCGCTACCACTACCGCTATTTCGCTTGTTCCCGATTTCAATTGTTTCTTTCTAACCAGAATCGTCGACCTATTTGAAGACGAACCGCCGCCCGTCGCTGCCCTCTTTTGTTTCAACGTTTGAACTTAGATTTTACTTTCTGGAATTTGTTACCATACACCACCGGGATCTTTAGTGTGTTCTTGACTGAATTGATCCAGGTTCGAAGCTCCAGAGGCCGTACTAAATTAAAGAAGATTTTAAAATCCCCTAGTTGGAATTTGATGGGTATTGGAACTGAGGTGATGAAAGATCTGAAAGAGAAAGGATTTGTGGATGGCTTTGAAGTCGGTATTGAAACTGAGGTGATGAAAGATCTAAAAGAGAAGGGATTTAGTGGGAAAGAAAAACATTTTAGAAAAAAAGGTAGATGGGTAATTTCATGTATAAAGGAGAAATATGTAATAAATTTTAAGGATTGGGTAAATATGTAATAACTCATCTTAGGAGGGGGATATATGTAAAAATCTCAATAAAATAAACCCACTACACTACAAAAAACCTAAAAAAACCTAAACCCCATCCCCCCTAAGCTAAATACTAAAAACTAAACCCCCTAAAAACTTAAAAAAAAAACCTAACCCCCCGCCCTCGAAAAACCTAACCCCCCCCCACCCAAGCTAAATGATAAAAACTAAACCAAAAAGCTAAACCCCCCAAAGAACCTAAAAAAATCTTAAACACCTAAAAAACACACTAATTATATATATATATTATTAAAATCTCTAATTTTAGTATTAAAAAAAATTTAAAAAAAAATTATTAGCGAAAAGTAGTGTAGGTCCACCCGAAGGATCGAGTGGACTCGGACAGAACCGTCATAGTAGGTTTTGTGGGATGATCACATAGAATATGATTCTCGAGAGGTATGTCCTCTTCTTTGATTACCGCATCTGACTGTGCTGAGTTAGTATCATTAGATTCATCATCTGAAGAATCAACATCCTCAACAAAAACTGGAGGATCCTGATTCTGTTCAGCAGAAGACACACTTGTATCTGCTGATACATCCGAATCTGATGATACTTCTGGTTTGTATCCAAGTCCCGTTGTAAACTCCTCAATGTTTAAGGAAACAGATGGCTCAAAATAAGTTCTATCCTCTTCATCAGGCATGGCATCATAATTATGTCTCACAGGTGGTGGACATTTCTTATAGCCAATGCATGTGACATTAGTTTTCTTTTTCTGAACATCAATGATGTGATCCAACACATAACTAGAGCTCAAATAACTATTTAGCTTAAAAACCTAATTTCCACATGTACACATGTATTTTAACCAAGGTTTTGTAAAAACTAAAAGCAAAACATCAAGTTTTTCAAAGGTTTTAACCAGTTTTTCAGAAATGCATGAACTTTAAACTGGCAATCTGGAAAAAACACATTAAAAACTTAAGAAAAAATCAAGAACACAAACTTGGTTTTAACAAGGAATCGAGCCAATGCTCTGATACCAATTGTAGGTCCACCCGAAGGATCGAGTAACCTCTATTCCCTGTTTTCTGACAAACCCGAGAGTGCGGAATCCAAACAGGTAAGTTAAACCAAGTTACGAACACGTAAGACACAAGATTCACCGATTAACACTCCATTGTATTAATCTAGAAAACGGTTACAATACAATGTTTACAAGATGCTCTCATAAACTCTCAGTGTGTGTGTGTTTACAGTGTTTGCTCCGAAATCTATTCAGACTTCTCTCTCTGTGCTCTAAGTGTTTCTGGATGTTGTCTGGGTGTTTATACTAACAACATGACGAAATCCAATGGCTAACGAAATCCCAGTGACGAATACACATGGTCCAGACAAAATCACTTGATTTCATCCCATAAGGTGATTTCATCACAAAGTGATTTCTCCAACAGTCACATGTTGAGTCCCTGTTTTCGTCACATGTATGGGCCTCAAACTTGGGCTCCATCATGTTGGACTACTTCTTATGTTGGGCTTTAAACAATTGGTCCAAACAACAAATAGACAACAAGTAAACATAATCTAAATGCAAACTGCACACAAGCAGTTGCATTTACATCGAACTTTACAAAGTAAATCGCATACCGAGTCAAGACAGGAGGTTGTCTTGACTACGGCCTTCACTTCGTAGCCGAGTTGAACCGAGCCGTATCCACATAATATGTATCAACAAACTCCCCCTTGGATACTGCTCGTGAGGTTCGTAATCTCGTTCTCCATCTATTGATGGTTCATTCATTCTCGGAAAGGATCTTCAAAGTCTTCACGTGTCACACATAGAAAGTGTATCAACAAACTCTCGCTTTTATCTAGGAAGTGTATCAATAAACTCCCCTTTGATTATGCTCGTCAATATTTTGATCTTCAATACTTGAGATCCTTGTGGTGTTGATGATTTGATCAGCGACAACTCGATCATCTTTATCATTAGAGTGCCTTCACATCGTGTCTTCATTCCGAAGCTTGTCATCGAACACGTTCTCTTCGCCTTTAGCATCTGCACATGCAAGAAATCTAAACGCATAAGGAGAACAACTGCTTGGAATATAGTTAATCATAAACAAACGACGCATATGAGACCAATTCTCATTCAACTACCATCCGACAATTTGTTTGAAAAGTTAACAGATTTTTCAATTTTGATTATTAACTTTCAAAACTTGCAAACACTGACCGTTTATGAAAATTCAGTTGTTTTGGTTTTCATCAGATTTCAGGCAACGAAGACTTGAGTTCCAACATCGGTTAATCAAAACTAAAGCAGAAATAAAATCTTTTTGACTTTTATAAAGTTTATATTAAAAGACACCTAAAATCTTTTTGGCATTTTGAATATTTCAAACTTAAAGACTGAAAGCAGTAAATAAATATATACAGAGTTGCAGAAACTAAGAAAAGTAAATATATACAAACATTCTTTTTGCGAGTTTCGAGGGTAAGAGAATCATATCAGTGTACGATCATGCCAAAACGCTCTTGTTATTCTTTTTGTTAACATATAGATAAACATCCTATAACGATTATCGGTATTGTTATCCACATAAGCTCAACTTATCATATGTAATCATGGCGATGGGATACGTTAAGGTATGATTTATACTTACCGACCGGTGTTCATGCACATCGCGACACATTTCCGTATCAAGGTATGCACGATGGTTCATCTTACTGGTGAGTATACCATTTATCATCTGTTTTGACGTATATGAAAATGTGAGAAACTCACTTATTTTGATTGAAAACAAGCCCTATGTGATAGAATCACTTATTGATGAGGAACTTGATTTTCAGATGCATGAAGGGCACAAGAGCAAGTCCGTGAACAGGTCAGTACTTTCGTACAGCAAAGAGACGAACTTGACTCCCGGATAAATGTGATATATTATCACTTGTTTTGTGGACATGTGATTGTTGATCACTTATTGAGGTCGTATGCAGTATGTACACGTATGAATGATATCATGGAAGATCTAGACTTCGTCTCCGTTTTGTTTCGGTAAAAGAAACAACCATGATACCCAGATGATAAACAGCATAAAGACCACATATCTCAGAACCTCGGCAATCTCTCAAACGAAATTTCGGTACTAAGACCATATGCCAATGAGTGGTTCCCACCTGGTCTTCAGTCGATTTAAGTTTATATCACCCTGCACACTTTAAGCTGATTGTGAGCCTACCGATACATCTTATATAGAGCCGCTTAACATTTTTCATTTTGCATTACAGTTTAAAGAGGTTTAGACAGACCACTGATGTACTATCATTTTCTCTTTTGCTCGCCAGGAAACTCATTTTTGTTTTTCTATTGTTTTTGAGTTTTGAAAATTTTCGATGTTTTTAAATTTTCAAATTTGGAATTACTCCCCCTAAAATCAACAAACTTACAATAAATTTAAAAACACAAAGATATTTACAAAAACGATTTTCCGATGTGGATTACTCTTGCTTGACCTTAATGCCATTTACCAATAATAAAAAGTCAAATCTTGATTTATCAAATGCTTTGGTAAAAAGGTCGGCACGTTGGTCATCAGTATGGACCTTAACAACATCGATTAGCCTTTTATCAAAGCAATCACGTATGAAGTGATACTTAATTTCGATGTGTTTGGTCTTTGAATGCTGCACAGGATTTCTAGTGATAGATAAGGCAACAGAATTATCGACTAAAATAGGAGTAGTTAGGAATTTAAAACCGTAATCGCGCATTTGCTGTTGTATCCACAGGAGTTGGGAGCAACAACTTGAGGCAGCAATGTATTCAGCTTCACAAGTTGATGTAGCGACACAAGTCTGCTTCTTGCACTGCCATGTTACGAGGCGATTCCCTAAAAACTGGCATCCAGCCATTGTGGATTTCCCTTCGATTTTGCATCCGCCAAAATCAGAATCACTGAAAGCGCCTAAATCAAAGTTATCATCCTTAGGGTACCATAGACCGGTGTCAGGGCAACCCTTCAAATAACGAAAAATCCTTTTTATAGCTGCAAGATGTGAGGCCTTCGGGTTCACTTGATATCTGGCTAGCAGGCATGTTGGATACATTATATCTGGTCTTGATGTTATGAGGTACATAAGGGATCCAATCATCACGCGGTAGTATGAAGAGCTAACGTGCTCACCCTTCAAGTCTGGATTAATTCCGTGATTTTGCTGCAGTGGGGTACCAATGGGCGATGTGTCGCACATCTAAAATCGGTTCAGAATGTCTTGAACATACTTAGTCTAATGGATGAAAATCCCAGACTTCGTTTGTTGCACTTGCAAGCCCAAAAAGAAAGTCATCTCCCCCATAGCGCTCCTCTCGAATTTATCCTGCATTACACGCTCGAAATCCCTACACATAACATTGTTAGTAGAACCAAATATAATATCATCTACATATACCTGAACCAGTAGAAGATCTCCATCTTGTTCTTTTATGAAGAGAGTGCAATCGATAAGACCTCTGCGAAATCTATTCTCCAGCAGATAATTAGATAAGGTTGCATACCAAGCTCGCGGTGCTTGATGTAGACCCTAGAGAGCTTTGTTCAGCAACCAAACCTGATCGGGATGGGTAGGATCTTCAAAACCTGGAGGCTATTCAACATACACCTCTTCTTCGACTAGAACATGTAAGAATCCACTTTTGACGTCCATCTGGTAAACTTTGAATCCTTTGAATGAGGCATAAGCCAGAAATATCCGAATTGCTTCCAGACGTGCAACAGGTGCATACACTTCGTTGTAGTCTATACCTTCAATCTGATGAAAACCTTGAACGACCAATCTTGCTTTGTTGCGAATAACGATTCCACAGTCGTCCTTTTTGCATTTATACACCCAACGGGTACCAATCTTCTTGTAATCAGCAGGTTTCTCTACGAGCTTCCAGACACCAAGTTTCTGGAATTGTTGTAGTTCTTCCTGCATCGCTTCAACCCAAGAGTTATCTTTCAAAGAGTATTTCCAAGTTCTTGGCTCTTCCTGTGAGACATAACACGCGAAAGACCAATCGTTTTGTTGACCAGATTCTCGAATTGCTGCATACAAGCCTGCGTTGTTGTTGTTTCGCAACATGTTTCTTGTTTGAATGCCACTCTGTATACACGATGATGTTTTGTTGAGGATGGGTATTGTGAATCCTTGTTTCAGGATTATCTGGAACTGAAATGTTTGTACCCAGATTATTGAAATTGAGATCAACAACTAATTCAATACCCGGAATTGACGAAGAGGATGATGCAGAAGCTTCAGCTGTTATAGGGGCGTCCACTGGAGGTGTAGCCTCTGAAGTACCATGAACAGCTGATGTAGGAGTTTCTTGATCTGCATCTAGAAATTCTTCATCCTCTGAAGATTCGTTCAGTTCGGTTGCATCATGAAAATCCTCATTGTCGAGAGCATTATTGTTCACCGAAGATGGTTCTTGATTGACGATAATTGGATGAACCAATGGTGAGTTTGTTGCGTTGTCACTCTCGAAAAATATCCTTGCCGGAGCAGTTTCTTCAACTGCTTCAACATTGATCGAATTGAAAAAGTCATCGTACTCAAACATCCATGGTTGACCTGGATTTTTGACTGGCAAAGTGTGCCTTTGTACTCTGACTTCAGACCATTCCTCAACCCTTTTAGTCTCTAGATTCCAGACTCTTAAGTTCGGGGTGGCATAACCAAGAAAGTGACCTTCAATAGCTTTTGCCCCAAACTTTCCATTAGGATCGATCATTGTGCAAGGAGCTCCAAACGGTTCAAGATATGACAAATATGGTTTCCGTTTGTGAAGAAGCTCGAAGCAGGTCTTGTTGTGTCTTTTGACTATAAGGACTCGGTTCATCGTGTAACATATGGAGGCCACAGCTTGACCCCAGAATGGAATGGGCAACTGCGACTCTACCAACATCGTCCTAGCAGTCTCGATCAATGTACGGTTTTTACGTTCAGCGACGCCATTCTGTTGAGGAGTGTAGGCTGTACTAAATTCGTGAAGAATACCTTTTGATGTGCAAAACTCCGCCATGGCATGATTATAAAATTCTGTACAATTGTCGCTGCGTATCCGTCTAACCTTCAACTTATACAAATTCACAATCTGAATGATCAAGTTTTTGATAATACCGAAAGTTTCACTCTTGTGAGCCATAAACGCCACCCAAGAAAATCTTGAATAATCATCAGTTATCACGAGGCAGTATTGATCATTTCTGATACTTTTGTGCTTGACAGGACCGAACAAATCCATGTGCAAACGTTCAAGAGGAACTACCATTGTGTTGATCTTCTTCGTTGGATGTTGCTTCTTGGTTTGTTTTCCTTTTTGGCATGAAACACAGACGTCTTGAAGATGTAAATTTTTAAGAAGAACACCATTTACTAATTCATTCGACACCAAATGATTCATTTTCCGTAAGTGAATGTGACCCATACGTCTGTGCCAAGAGATTGAGTATTTTTCTGTGGCTTTTGTAATAAAACAAGTTTCTTGTGTAGTCGTCGTTATTGCTTGGCTCATATCAAGGACATATAAATCGTTTATCCTTGGAGCTGATAAGAGAATCCATTCTTTTGGAATCTTGAAGCCGGGTTTCAGCACATAACATCCATTTGCGTCAAAGTGTACTAAAACTGTTTATCACAGATTTGTGAAACGCTGAGAAGATTGTGATCAAGTTGTTGTACAAAGTTGATCTTGTCAAAACTTACAACCCCGTTGGATACCATTCCTTCTCCTGTTATATAACCGCCTTTATCTCCAGCAAAAGCAACATAACCTCCTCTAATAGATTCAACGTCGTAGAGAAGCTTCATGTCACCTGTCATGTGACTGGATGCCCCACTATCAACAATCCAATGACTACTGAAAGTTCCTCCTGGAACACCCTGCACATGTACTCACATGATTAGTTGGAGATGGGGACCCAATCCTTTGTGGTCTTGGGTCTTCCATTTTCATCAACGTAAGTTACTTGAACTTCTCGATGTTGTGGAAATTGTGATGTTCCCCCTGATTCAGTAACCGTTTTTGGTTTCCAGGTCTGTTTTGTTTTACCAGTTTTATTCTTTAAAATCTTAACTTCATGATTGTCTGAAGTTTTTGAATTGTCTGGTTTGACAGAAACAGATGTTTTGTTAACCACGTCAGTTTTAATCGCTTTTTCAATTTTCTTGACCTGTTGGCGTTTCTGTTTCTTTTCCCTTTCTTTTACAAGACGGGGATCTGGTTTTGATGAAATAGATCGCTTGCGGTCAATTTGGTCACGGGGATCATCAACTTTGGCTTTTTGTTTATGAAGTTATGGACAATTGCGAATAATATGTCCAAATGTACCACATGATCTTCGTTCTACAAACCCCGAAGTATCATGTGATTGTCTTGTCGATAAACTTTGTGATCCCGAGGTACTAGGTTTTGAACTGCTTGGTTCATTTCTTTTCAAAGAATTAACTTGAATGACATCATCTAAGTTAGATTTATTAGCAAATGTTTCAAGTTTATCTGTTCCCTTCGATTTCAAAAAGTTCACCCTTTTGTTCTTCTTTTGTGTCTATTTCTTTTGACCTTGAGTCGGTGATTTACCATTTGGTTTGGTATGATTTTGCTGCTTTTTCAGTGTTGGTAATTTCTGTTTGCCACATTGTTTTCGAACTTCAGCCTTTGGGATAGGAGGACACTGTGTTACCACAACATGTGATCCTGTGTTTCCCAAAAACTTACTTGTTGAATCTTCAAAAAATTTACAAATTAAAGATTGTTTAACATTCTTAATAGGAAAATCTTTGTCAGAATAAATTTTATCATCACCAACAAGAGTGTATAGCAAATTCACACTCTCAAACTCTTGTGTGGAAGTAGACGTGGACTCGGTCAGAACAGTCGTAGCAGGTTTTGTGGGAATAAATTTTACTAATTAAAGATTGTTTAACATTCTTAATAGGAAAATCTTTGTCAGAATAAATTTTATCATCACCAACAAGAGTGTACAACAACTTCACACTCTCAAACTCTTCTGTGGAAGTAGACATGGACTCGGTCAGAATAGTCGTAGCAGGTTTTGTGGGAGGATCACATAGAATATGATTCTCGAGAGGTAAGTCCTCTTCTTTGATTACCGTATCTGACTGTGCTGAGTTAGTATCATTAGATTCATCATCTGAAGAATCAGCATCCTCAACAATAACTGGAGGATCCTGATTCTGTTCAGCATAAGACACACTTGTATCTGCTGATACATCCGAATCTGATGATACTTCTGGTTTGTATCCAAGTCCCGTTGTAAACTCCTCAATGTTTAAGGAAACAAATGGCTCAAAATAAGTTCTATCCTCTTCATCAGGCATGGCATCATAATTTTGTCTCACAGGTGGTGGACATTTCTTATAGCCAATGCATGTGACATCAGTTTTCTTTTTCTGATCATCAATGATGTGATCCAACACATAACTAGAGCTCAAATAACTATTTAGCTTAAGATTGATCGCCTCACTTTCAGTTTTTACACAAGCCATCTCTTTTTGCATTATCTCGAGCCTATTGATGTAACAGTTAATGGTTGTTTGTTTTCTTGAAACCATTTTCGTTAGCTCGGATTTGTTTTCTCTTAAATTTTCAATCATTGTTTTATACTCGTTTTCATGGTTTGTATAAAACATGTTGGCTTCTGTGCATTTGGCAAGATCCACATCAACTTTTGGTTGTGGATAAATGTCACATCATACTTGGTTTGCAAAGCCTCATGTTTGCTTTGCAAATCAGACATCTTAGCCTTCAAAGAAACATGTTTGTTTTGCAAGTCAGACAATTCAACATTTAAAGCATCATGTTTGCTTTGCAGCTCATACATATTAGCATCTAAATCAGCACATTTATCACTTAAGCTAGTACAATTATCACAAATAACGATAGTTGTTTCATCGACACACACCTGGCTCGATGAACTGTCGCCATTAGCCATAAAGGCTGATTGAAGAGAAGAAGAAGAATAAGCAGTTTGATCCACCATAATAGATCTTCTATCATTCCTTGCTGCAGTTTCTTCTAACAATTCATCAATATCTGCGTCGATTCTCCCACTAGATACATCATCAGAATAATCTTCGTTTGAGGTTGAGATTTCCTCATCTGAACTCCTTGAATCACCAGAACTCTCTTCATCTGAAGATTCACCACCACTGGCGGAAGATTCTCCACCACTGGCGTGTTTCAAATCCTTAGCAGCTTCAGCAAAACAAGCTACTCCTCCCTGATCACCAATGCCTAATTGCATTGACCAGTCGCAACCTTCATCTATTTGCACCACAAGAACTTGATTGGTGTTCGATGGTCCTGCTTGATTGTTTGCAGGAACCAAGGTGCGATCATCATTTCTTGCTTGATTCTGATTTGCCTGGTTGCCTTGACCTCTGAAAGGATTCTGGTTCCCATGCTGAGATGGCTTTGTGCATTCACGCTTGAAATGGCCACGTTCACCACAATTAAAGCACTTAACAGACTGCTTATCAAACCCATACTTGGTGTCTTTCTTGCTCTCCAAGCTGGTTCTACTCGTCCGTTCCATGAAGTCTTTAGCCCGCCTAACAGCACTGGCGAAAGCCCATTTGATGTCCATCATATCCATCTCCTCTTTATCTATCTGCTGGTAATCTTCTTGAGTCAGATTGATGTTCCCGATCTGACCTGCTATCAACCCACAATACGCGCTCATCAATGTGTTCAATATCTCCATGTGATCCTTAGCTACTTCAACGCTAACTTTGGAGAAACTTGATGTGTCCAGTCGTACTGTATTAGAGGGCTGACCAGCTGATGACGTGCTACCATAACAGGCTTGTTGTTGCACCGGTAGTGGATTGCTGTACAAATATGTGGTTGGTGCAACAACCGTTGGTCTTGAGGAAGGTGGAAGTGGATTTCCATACAGATCTGTTGGTCCGGTAGATCGAACAGGTAATGGATTTTCGATCATATCGGTTGCTACGATAGATCGTTGGCTTGGCTGTTGGCTTGGCTGTTATGGAGCTGGTTGTAGTAGATTTCCATACAAGTCTGTGGTTGGAGCTGGCTTAACAGGAACTTGTATCTGATTGCCATACAAATATGTACTTGTGACAAACGCCGTTTGAAGTGGAGCATGTTGAGAAGGTTTTGCAGAAGTGCTAGAAGTTCCATAATACATATCAAGATTTTGTTGTACTGGAACCTTTTTCGCCTTTAGACTTTCTTCCTGATCTTTATTCTCCAACAATGTTCGCTTCGAAATCTGTTCAGACTTCTCTCTCTGTGCTCTAAGTGTTCCTGGATGTTGTCTGGGTATTTTTACTAACAACATGACGAAATCCAATGGCTAACGAAATCCCAGTGACGAATACACATGGTCCAGACGAAATCACTTGATTTTGTCCCATAAGGTGATTTCATCACAAAGTGATTTCGCCAACAATCACATGTTGAGTTCATGTTTTCGTCACATGTATGGGCCTCAGACTTGGGCTTCATCATGTTGGATTACTTCTTATGTTGGGCTTTAAACAATTGGTCCAAACAACAAATAGACAACAAGTAAACATAATCTAAATGCAAATTGCACACAAGCAGTTGCATTTACATCGAACTTTACAAAGTAAATCGCATACCGAGTTCAGACAGGAGGTTGTCTTGACTACGGCTTTCACTTCGTAGCCGAGTTGAACCGAGCCGAGCCGTATCCACATAATATGTACCAACAAGTAGCAATTTTTATAAAAAAAAATATTAATTTTTTTGTGTGTATTTTAATTCTTTAAGGTATTTTTGGTTATGTTCACACCGTTTCTCGCGGTTTTCGTAATAAAGGGCGGTTTCTAACGGATCATTCTCATATATATGTGTGTGTATGTATATATATTAAGAACCAGTGTGAACACAACCAAAAATATCTAAAAAAATCTAAACAACACAAAAAAAAAATTAAGATTTTTATATAAAAATCGCTACTTTTAGTAGCAAAAAAAAATTTCTTTTTTAAAATTAAAAAAAATTGGCTACTAAAAGTAGCGATTTTTATATAAGAAATATTAAAAAAAAAATTGTGTGTTTTTAATAATTTTTTTAAGGGTTTAGTTTTTAGTATTTAACTTGAGTTGGGTAGAGGGTAGGGGGTTAGGCTTTTTTAGGTTTTTTTTTTTTTTTTGGGGGGGGGGGGGGGGGGGTTAGGGGGAGTTTAGTTTTTAGCATTTAGCTTATGGGGGGGGGGGGGTTAGGTTTTTTTAGGTGTAGTGGGTTTATTTTGTTTTGTTCACATTGGTTCTCGCGGTTCTCGAATGTACCATATATATATATATATATATGCTAACTTACACAAAGGTTTATATTGTCAAACAGCACATTCACATGCATATTCCACCGTCTTTTTTAAACTCTCGTAACTTTTCTATACGTGATTATTTAAAAAAATTACACAATAAAATCGAGTGTTTTATCATCTTTCTAACGAGTATACTATTGCTATACTTTAGAAATTAAAAAAATAACATGAACTGGGTGTTCAAATAAAAACGCTATAAAAACACCCAGTTCAGAAAACGCCATGAAAAATACCCAGTTGGAAACGCCATAAAACACTCAGTTCAGAAAAACACCATAAAAACTCAGTTGAAAACGCCATAAAAACACCAAGTTCAGAAAAACGCTATGAAAATACCCTGTTGAAAACGCCATAAAACACCCAGTTCAGAAAAACACAATGAAAAACTTAGTTGAAAACTCCATAAAAACACTTAGTTCAGAAAACGGCATAAAAAACTGGTTGAAAACGCCATAAAAAACCAACTTAAGAAAAATGCTATGAAAACCCAGTTGAAAACGCTGTAAAAAAACAAAATTTAAAACGCCATATAAAACCCACTTCATTTTTCCGAAAAATATATCAATAGTATACTCGTTGTAAAGATAAAAAATGTTGAATTATATGGTGTGATTGTTTGAAAAAATAATCGCGTATAAAAAGTTATTGGCGTTTAAATATGATCGGGGGAAATGGCATGTGATTAGCATATGCACCCTTGTTTGGATCTTCCTATTTTACCCCTCCTAGTAGTTCCAAGGCCCCTAGTATTTACAAAAATGCCACCACATCAATCTCAGCCACAAACCACTAAGATCATATGGCTGAGAATCGTTCTCACTGTTTTCGCACTTTGAGCCGTTTTCTCCTAATCATGTTTCTATATATAAGGCCAGATTCATTTGTAAATAACTCCCTTGATTGTGAACACTAGTGAACTAATCCTAGCCCTTGATTATCAATACACAAGTATAAATCAATGACTAATATTTGATGATGAATATACAGTAGTGTATTTTACGATTTGATGATGTAAATCAATGGCCCGGATTTGTTGACTTAGTTCACAAATACACTAGTGTTCACTCCAGAATCCCACCCTATATATAGTGAAAGTGTAATGTACAATATACCTTATCGTACGAGCGTACGAGATTTGAGATCCGCACGCTACGAACTCCATAAATAAAACCCTGCATGTTATAACGTACTAAAACCGTAAGTTGAAAAAAAAAAACACATGTTGAAAATGAAAAAAATGTTTATGTTATAAAAAAAACACGCATGTTATGAGCAAGAAGCCACATGTTGTAACTCAATCTCGTACGCATTGTACGTTAACACAAATTGTACGTTAACCAACCCATATATATAGGGGTAAGATTTAGGGAAAACGCCTAAAAGTGTGAATAGAGTGAGAACGCCCTTCATCCGTTGGATCAAAACAATCTTTAGATTAAAATGGCGCGGTTACGGTTTCGTAAATAACATCAACTTTATTACGTGCACGCGCTTCATTAAGGGTAAATGATCTTTTTATTGCTCAAATGCAAAAACGCCAAACTCATGAGCAAAACGCCATTAAAAATTTCCGCCTTAACCTACAAGCCATACACATTAGTCCCTCCCCAGATGAAACACCATATTTATCTAAAACGTCATCCATACAAAAACGCCAAAGTTAATGATGAAACGCGTTGCAGCTTTAACAGATAAAGGTGAACAAACAGTAATTGAAACTTTGTTACTAACGTTTATTATAAAAAATCCCCTCCTAAACTACACGCCAAAAACATCATTATATATACTACGTTACCATTACTTCCATTGTCACTTCCATTAATCATATTAAAACGCCATCTTTAACCAAAATGCCAAATTTCAAAAAAAAAAAAAAAAACTCTGAAAAAAGAAAAATGGCAAACATCGTTTCATTGAGATTCAACCTTAGAATCAATAGATTCGTAATCCTTTTTGACACAGAAGAAGTGTGTTTGTGAAAACAATCAAAGCCATAATGAACTTGGAAGAAGAAGTACAGAGGGGGATCCTAGCACTTGGGGTTCCTTTTGATAACCTCTGTGAGAAAACACAAACGGTTATAAGAATGTTAACTAGAAAATTTGGATCGAACAATGCAAATGAAAATGTGGACCCAGTCATCCGATCATGGCGTTTTGATGAAGACACTAACATGGTGACTTTTGTATGTGACAACGGAGAATAGGAAGACTACACATTTGAAAACATCATGACCAAGCATAGTCTTGGGTTCCTAGAGGAGTTATACAACGCAACATGTTTGAACACAGACATGACAGTAAAATTGGCGTTGTTGCATGACATGTTCACATGGAGGGTTCAAAATCTTCAAGAACAAGAGACAGATGAAAGTGAAAGTGAAGACTTAGATGAGAAACTGGAAGAAGAATCTGAGGAAGAAGACGGGGGGGGGGGGGGGGAGTGATGGATACTTCTTAGACAAAGTCCCTTTTGACGAAGAGTTTTTATTTTTTTTCTTTTCTGTAATTTTTTATGTGTTTATTATGTACTTTTCAAATAATAAAATACTATATTTCTCTCATTAGTTATAAAACGTCAAAATGCCACAAACGCCAGACACAAAAGTTAATTAGTGTATTTTATCAACTTTGTTTTGGTAAAATATTACCGAAGCAATTAAGTGATCAAATTAGTTAAGTGAGGTAGTGTGCTAAGAAATGTGTTGAAAATATGCTAATTAAGTTGTTTGCAAAAACAGTTTTCAGGATACGGCTCAGGATATTGAGTTGTATCTACGATCAAACACTAAGCGAAAATGTAAAGGGTGGCACGGGATGTACGAGGAAAGCCCTTGACCAATCTAGATCGCCGGCACAAAACCTCGAGAGCTGACAATCGCAGCTGCCTTGTTCTTCTTATTACTTCAAATGTCAGGATACAGTGCAGGATATGATGCGGATCGACTAAGTGTTACAATGTGAATTCGATACAAGTGTAAGTGTATTGTGAGTGTTTGCAGCTAGAGAGAAAGAGTCTACGAGAGATTGTGTGCCCTAATATGATCCGATCAATCCTTTTTATAGTAAAAAAAACCAACTAACTATCCTATTATTCCGGGATTCAGCAAATATTCCATATGTGAATGTTGTAGTCCACGTCTTCCGGCTTCAACGTCCATAATCTAACTGATTTGCCCGAGTCTTGAGGAGAAGAAGTCCACTTGAACGTTAGAGACTTGCACCTTTTAATCTGCACGTGGGTTAATTAGTTACTACCAGGATATCGTATTAGGATTTTACCAATATCCTGATCCAGCATCCTGGTCACAATAAAACAAACAAAGTCAGCATATCAGTCGAGATATATGAGCAGAAAATCACCCATAACAATTGTCCCCAAAATATATCTGTTGGTATACCAATTCCAACGGATATATTTTAAAACTTATCCCTTAAATCGAGGTTATTAAACTGAAACGACGGTTGATGTGACTTTGTGCAACTTCCAACGCGATATTTACTCTTTGCCCCATATATTCAGCCTTTATTTAGCTGATTTATTCAACATTATGATCAACACATTTCAAGCCATTCCTCAGGTATTTTCTTTCTCTCTTCTTCTCTATTTTTTCTTTACTTGAATTCCTCGTTTTTCAGTTGAAACCTCTCATGGCCTCACGAACAAGATCACGTTCAAACGATCCAGCCCCAACCCTCGTAAGTCAAAACCTTATTCGAGAACCGGAAAAGGAGATTTGTTCCTTCAACAATGCCGACATTGCCGCCTTGAAGGATTCCGGTGCCTTTCCTACCGGAGATATCATTCGCCCTTTCGATCGGGAGGTCTGATCAGACGCGGTATCAAACGAGTGGGTGTGCTTTTTCGCCTATCCTTTTTCCTTGGGACTCCGATGTCCTTTTCCACCCTTCATCTCCCATTTCTTCGAACTTACCGGCCTTAGTTATGCTCAGACTATGCCAATGGTGAGACGAGTTTTAATGGTGTTAAACCAAATTAAATATCGTCATTTCCCTTGCCTATGCGTCGAAGACCTTCCCATAGCATATCGACTGAGATCCCATGGTAACAACCGCTTTCTTCTGTTCTCCACCTCCAAGAACCCCCTAATTCTCAAGGCCACTAAGAATGAAGATCAGTGGCAACGAAAGTTCTTTTTCGTTAAAAGGGAGTCTATTGACAAGGGTTTTGACCTGCCAGTTTGATGGTTAACTTCGGGTAGGATTTAGGGTTTTAGGAATATCCCAAAATATATCTTAAAACTATATCCTTAACTGATATCCTGATTTCTTGTGCAGCATATTTCAGAGATCTAGCACCTCCAAGCGCAGAATCATAGCCCAGGATCAAAGAGATTTATCGACTTCCTGCCAGTGAAAGAACCTTCTCCCTGTCTCTCATAAGCTCAAGTCAAAAATCAAGTTCATAAATGTCTGGTAAGTATATGATTAGACTAATTATAGATTATAAGTGTTAAGAATTAAACATTTCTCCCTTTTTATAGTGCCGGTCATCAACCTCGAAGGCTTCCAGCTTGACGAGTTGGACAGTTATTCTAGCCTTACACCTATTAAGCAAGAGACCAATCCAAAGCCAGCTGTTACGCCCAAGCCTACCAGTTCGAAAACTGCTACCGCACCCAAGGCTCCCCTGGCATCCAGAACTCGAGCCTCCAGCTCCCAGAAGAGGAAGGAAGCAGACTATCCTGCTACACCCCATGTATTCCCATTCGAGAACTATGGGTTTACAGAGTCCAGCAAGTTCATGACCGGCTTTCTCAACCAGGTTCGTATCCTTGACCTACATCCTGCACCATATGCTGGTCATAAATGTCAATAAAGGCTAATACATGTTTCCTTATTCCTCAGGGTCTTGAACGCCTGGTGTTCCTCTATGAAGACGCATGTGGCTCAAACGTCATGCTAGAGAGAAAGCTAAAAAAGGCCGAAGCCACCATCGCGGACCAAGCAGCAATCGCCACCGCCAGATCAGAGCACTATGAAGCCAAATACAAGGCAATGGCCCAAGAGCACCAGTCTGCCATCCATAAGATCACCCACGAGGCCCAAGCCAAGTCCGACGTTGCCCAAGTTCAACACGAGCAGGATATGGCTTCATACCGGGAAAGCCTCAAGAATTTTGTTGTCATCTCCCTCCTCCAAGCCAGACTGAAAATGGCCTATGAGGCTATGGCTCTGGGTTTTGAATGCCCTTCATGGAACATCAAGGCTGGGGAGGTGAAGCTGAAAGATCTTGGTGGTAATCCTGTGGAGCCCCCTGTGAAGTCCGCTGCGGAGGAGCCTGCTAAGGTGGCCGACAAGGTGGATAATGCTGGTGCTTCGAGGGATGCTGGTGGCGATGCTGGGACGAATGCTGGAGAGGATGCCGGAAGGGATGCTGGAGAAGATGCCGCCGATGAAGTCTTGATGGAAGAGGGTGTTGCCCCTTAAAAGCAGCAAAGTGGCGATGATGGATGTATGTGCCTAGGCCGGAGCCCACTTTTTTAAGTCTGATGGTTGTGGTCTGTTAAACAATTTACTTTTCCTGTCTTTGATCAATTTACATTTCCTGCACTAAAACAATATGATGGACAAAGGTGGATGGGTCCTGGGTTTCAGGATGAAGCCCTTGGTCATCAATTAGTATAATCTGTTTTGAACAATATAACAGTTGGAGGTGGATGGGTCTCGGTTTGAGATGAAGCCTTCAACTGTTAAGTAAATATGGTAAGGAACTAATCGTGCTTTTGGTGGAGGGATCTCGGTTTGAGATGAAACCAAAAGCACAACTTTTGACAAGTTAATAATATTGTTGTTGTTTTTGCATTGCTTAGTTTAGATTTCAACATTCCAAAATTAGTGCAATTATTTCCAATGCCTTATCCAAATATTATGAAAATATCTTTATCAGTATATTCGGCAATATCCTATAAAGACTTTCGTCTAATAGGGTTTTTAAAATTCAAACAATTCAGATAAAGTTTTTAAAGAAAAAAGGACAGTTCATTTTTATTTTACAATGTTTGTTTTGACAACACTTGTTTGACTAGAATACATTTTTAGGTTTTAACCCAAGTATTATATCCTAAATATCCTGAAACATATTCCGAAAATACATTCCGAGAAGATATCCTGAGAATATATCCTAACCAGGATATTTAAGTTTTTGCCAAACATAGTTTCAAAAACTCAAATGAATTAAATAGGGTTCATACAGGAAAGATCATACCAGAAATAGAGTGTAACCCTATTCTTCAAACTTCAATCCTTTTGCAATTTTTCCAACGATGATGTCCCCAGTCTGGGACACTTAGTGTACTAGGTCCAAGCTTGATCCTTTGAGCTTTACACAATTGCCTCAGTAGGAATGTCCCCTGTGCATAATGTCTTGGAACACTTAGAAATTTTTTGAACATCAGTTCCAATTGTTTGAACAGTTCTTGTGTTACAGGGGGTAAACCCTAAAATGTACTGGAGATAAATCCTTAGTATCCTGGGGATAAACCCATAATTATTCTAGGGAAAATCCCAAATTTTCATGCGCTACAGGCGGGAGTGTATAAACTCCAAGACTTAGAAAGGTGATAACCTTTAAACCTTAGAGAGTATGAAAATACCCTTCCGTGAGAGAGGGTGATCAATCCTCATATACCTTTAGGATCCAGGATATAGCCAACAATAACGAAATTGTCAACCACTTTTACATGGACTGGTCCCGCTATCTTGAACTATCCCTGGGTAACTTGCGCTCCAGGTGGGGTGTTTAAACCCAATTCGAGAGAAAGGTGAATACCTTTAAACCTGTGAAGGGATCAGGCTCCCTTAAACGTGAGAGATGGGGCCAATACTCTAATCTTTCGAAGTATCCTGAGCGTGTATCCTGGAGCTATATCCCGAAGCATATACCGCAAAACAATCGCAAACTAAGGTGGGTGTTAGCCTGGCTAACACCCCTCCGATGCTTAAGTCAGTATTGGGTTCAAAAGAATAAATAATATCAAACATATTAAAAGAGATAGAATTCATACCATCGTGAGTTAGAAATTAAATTCTAAACTCACTTGAAATAGAACTTTAGGTGTATAGCATTCCAGGATCTTGGTAGCATATCCCCCTCCATATTCTTAAGTCGGCATGCTCCTTTCCCTGATTCTGATTCAATCTCATAGGGTCCTTCCCACTTCAGAGCGAACTTTCCATCAGCAGGATTAGTAGTATTCTGAAAAGCCTTTCTTAATACCCAATCTCCAACCTGAAACTTTCTAGTCCTTATATTCTTGTTATATGCTCTGGATATCCTCTGTTGATATGCTGCCATTCTTAGCTTTGCCGCATCTCTTGTCTCATCAATAGTATCCAATTCCTGGCAAAGGGCCTCAGGATTCTGCTCAGGATCCCGGAGGTTGGATCTCGCCGTAGGTATCACCATTTCTATTGGGATCACCGCTTCTGCTCCAAATACTAAGGAAAATGGGGTTTGGCCAGTTGCACTTTTCACTGTCATTCTATCAGCCCATAAAACAAAGTGTAATTCTTCTGCCTATCTTCCCTTCTTAGCTCCAAGTCTTTTCTTCAAATTGTTGACAATTATCTTATTTGTGGATTCTGCTTGTCCATTTGCTTGAGGATGTACCGGTGTAGATGTGATCATTTTAATTCCCTAACTCTTGCAAAAGTCACTAGGTCTCTTACTTATAAACTGAGAACCATTGTCACAAATTATCTCAGCTGGTACTCCAAACCTAGTCAGGATATTCCTTTTTATGAAAGATACTACTTCTTGGTCTCTAACTTGAACAAATGCTTCAGCTTCGACCCACTTAGAGAAATAATCAGTCATTGCCAGCATGAAGACTTTTCCTCCTGGAGCCTTTGGCAATTTTCCTACTATATCCATTCCCCACTTCATGAATGGCCAAGGGGAAGCGATAGCATAAAGTGGCTCAGTAGGTTGATATAATATATTATTGTGTCTTTGACATGCATCACATCTTCGAGCATATTCTGCAGCATCTTTTCTCATCGTCGGCCAATAGTATCCTGTTCTTAATACCTTTGAGAATAACAACCAACCCCCAGTATGGTTGCCACAATCCTCTTCGTGTATATCCTGAAGCACCTCTTTGGTTTCGGGATACTCCAAGCACCTCAGATATGGTCCTTCAAGAGATTTCTTATACAAAACATTATTTATAATAGTGAATCGTAATACCTTCATTCTAAAGGCCTTAGGATTTTCATCCTTTGGGATGTGTCCTTCCTTGAGATATCTCATGATTGGAGCCGTCCAGGACTTAGGATCCTCCTTGGGATACTCATCATTTGGATCCTGAATACTCACTACTCTCTTATCCTGAGATATAAGAGGATCTGTCGCAGGATACAGGACATGTAATATTGGTATTTGGGTTCCCTCTGGTATCCTGACTGATGATCCTAGATTTTCCAAGGCATCAGCTTCAGCATTATCCTCTCTTGGTACCTGTTCAAATGTAAAAATATCGAAATATCCTGCTAGTTTTTTGAGAATTTTGAGATACTCGATCAACTTTTCACCTTTAACTGCATAGGTCCCATTAAAATGATTAGTAATTAACAAGGAATCAACAAATACTTGTAAACCCTTGATATTCATGCTCTTAGCCAATTCTAATCCCGTAATTAAAGCTTCAGATTCTGCCTCATTATTAGTGGCAGGAAAATAACACCTAATGGCCCGGGGTAATATGTCCCCCTGTGGCGATTTTAGTAGTATACCCAAACCTACACCTCTTACATTAGATGCACCATTAGTATATAGTGTCCAAGATTCTATATTTTCTCCTAGTTGTTGCAGTTCTAGGTCTACTTCATTTTGAATATCACTACTGAAATCAGCCACAAAGTAAGCTAGGGCCTGAGACTTTATGGCATTTCTAGGTTCATATATTAAATCATAGGCACTTAATTTTACTGACCACTTAGCAATCCTGCCTGACATCTCGGGTTTCCTAAGCACATTTTTAACAGGATAGTTGGTTTTAATATGAATCCTATGTGTTTCAAAATAATGTCTAAGTTTTGTTGACGCCATAACTAGGGCTAATATCAATTTTTCTAAATAAGAATATCTAGTTTCAGCATCTAATAAACTTTTACTAACATAATAGACAGGATACTGCTGACCTTCATGATCCTTTACAAGGACAACACTTACTGCATTCCCTGATACTGCGAGATACAGAGATAATGGTTCACCATCCTCAGGCTTCATTAATAGAGGTGCGGTTGAAAGATACTGCTTCAAATCCTGCAAGGCTGCTTCATGCTTTCGTCCCCATTCGAATTTTTTATTCTTCTTCAGGATATCATATAATTCCTTGCATTTTTCCGAGGATCTTGAGATAAATATGTTTAATGCTGCTACTCGCCCTGTTAATCTTTGAACATCTTTCATATTTGAAGGTGACTTGATATCCAAGATAGCTTTAATCTGCTCCGGGCTTGCTTCTATCCCCCTTTTTGTCACCATGTATCCTAGAAACTTTCCTGCTCCCACTCCAAAATGGCATTTGGCAGGATTTAGTTTCATGTTATATTGGTCCAGGATATCGAATGCTCCCTTAATATCCTGGAGGTGATCCTCAGCCTTTTTAGATTTAACTACCATGTCATCGATGTACACCTCCATGGTGTCCCCCAGCTTGTCTTTAAATATCATGTTCACCAATCTTTGGTATGTTGCACCTGTATTTTTTAAACCAAAAGGCATAGCAGTATAACAATAAATACCTGTCGGTGTCATGAAAGTAGTATCCTCCTGATCCAAGAGTTCCATTTGGATCTGTTGGAATCCTGATGAGGCATCCATGAAGGTTAACATCTCGTGGCCCGCAGTAGCATCCACCATTGAATCAATATGAGGTAGAGGAAATGGGTCTTTGGGATAAGCTTTGTTCAAGTCCGTGTAGTCTACACAGACTCTCCATTTCCTGCTTTTCTTTTGCACCACAACTACATTTGCCAGCCAATTAGGAAATTTCACTTCCCTAATCATCTTGCTCTTTAATAATCTTTCAACTTCTTCCTGAATGATTGTGTTCCGTTCCGGAGCAAATTTCCTTCGTTTTTGTTGGACAGGCTTGAAGGACCTATCAATTCCGAGCTTGTGAGTTATAATATCCTTGGAAATACCTGTCATATCCTCGTGTTTCCACGCGAATGTTGACATCCTGCATTTCAAAAAGTTAATCAATTGGTTTTCAATATCCCGAGGGATATTGGTTCCTACGAGCACCGAGATATCCAGATTATCCTGATCCAGGATAACTTTCTTTACATCCTGTTCTGAAGCCTCCATGATATCCTGGCCTCACATCTTTAATTTCTATGCTAAACTAGGCTTTGTTGAGGATTTCATCGAAGAAGAATAACACTCCTTTGCTTCCTGCTGATCACTTTCCACCTTGACTACTGCCCAAGGGGTAGGGATCTTGATGCATTGATGCTAGGTTAATGGCACAGCTTTCATATCATGGATCCAAGGCCTACCTAATATAATATTATAGCAGGATAAGGAGTCCATGACACAAAAGTGCTGCATTGAGTTGACCCCTTCAACATACACGGGCAACTTTATCTCCCCTACGGTATTCCTGGCTTCTCCACTGAAACCAACAAGCACAGTGGACTTTGAAGTAATATCCATCGGGGATACATTCATCCTCTTCAACGTTTCCAGCTGAATTATGTTGACGGAGCTGCCATTATCCACCATTATCCTGCACACAAAATGGTTAGCAACATATATCGTTATTACCAAAGCATCATGATGAGGATCCTGGATAGTATCCCTGTCATCGTTATTGAACGTGATCACTTTATCAGTTGTGAGGGTTGACATCCTGGTTGGCTTGTCTCCCCTCTCTGCTTTGGCTTCTTTCGCGTGCCTTTTCGCCGCAGAATATGATTGTTTTGGTCCAAAATCAAACAAAGATAATACAACCAAATCTTTTGTTGTGAGGTGTGATGCTTGAATCAATGAACAATATTAAGGATCACTCAGAAATGTAATGCACAAGTGACACAAAGATTTATACGAGGAAAAAGCCCTTGATCAAGAGTTGATCTCCGGCATAAAAAACCTCGGGTGATGGACACTACCGATCACCAACTAAGATTAATCAAAAGAAGTTTACAACTCGGGATGATAACAAGCTTGTTACAAGGATTACTAGTGTGCAATGTGCAAAAATGTATGAAATCGCCAAGTAGATTGCCGAGAGCTGTTCGAGAGTGTGTGTGCTTGCTAAAATTAGCTAAGTGTTCTACCCAAGCTTGTTATCCCCATTTTAAATGAGAAACAACTAAGATAACAAATTGTCCGACAATTATGCAATCTCCCCACGATCTCCACAACGTCCATAATGGTCAAACATGTGCGGAATATTAAGGGAATATGCTCCAGGATTTTCGGTGAGACTTGGGCCATCCCTTTGCTCCTGCAAAACAAGCTTACGTACAAGGTAGACCGTTGTTAGTATAAGGATAACAGTAAGGATCCTGAATCCTGATCCTGCAACACCTACTAAGGATCCTTAATTCAAACAGAATTGAGGATCCATGATCCTAATAGCGTTTGAGGATCCGTGATCCTTAGGTTTGGAAAATCCTCCCCTAACAATTGCCCCCAAAATATAAGGAGTAAAGTGTAATTTTGGCTAGTTATATTTTCTTGATCTTATCCGTAACAAACTAACGGATATATAGCCGTTATGATTGTTTTGGTCAAAAAATCTGTTGAGGATAATGCAACCAAACTCTTTGTTACGGGGAATGATGCTCAAAATGTGTAACAGCGATGAAGATCACTCCAATGTAAATTGCACAAACAACACAAGGATTTATACGGGAAAAAGCCCTTGATCAAGAGTTGATCTCCGGCACAAAAAACCCCGGGTGATGGAAACTACCGATCACCAAGCTCAAATAAATGAATTAATGTTTACAACTTCGGATAGTAACGAGCTAGGTACAAGGATCACTACGGTGGAATGTGTAAAAAGTGTATGTAATTGCTAAGTGTTTGAACGAGAGCTTGTATGAGCGTTTGTACGAGTGTGTGTAACTGAGAAAATGACTAACTGTTTTCTACTAGCTCGTTACTCCCTCTTTAAAATAGAAATAACCACCTAAACTAATTATCCGACTTTCGTGCCAAGCCTCCACGTTCTCCACAACGTCTATTTTTGGTCAAGCACGTGCAGAATAGTTTAGGAATATTCTCCAGGAATGTCGCCAAGACTTGGTCAAGCTCGTTATACCTGCGAGATAGCACAATACACAAGTAAACAATCGTCAGTACGAGGATCCTTAAAGTGATCCATGATCCTGATCCTGAAGCTCTTCTGAGGATCACCACCTGTCACAGAAGTAAGGATCACCAATTAGGATAACGAATAAGGATCACTAATTGTTAGAAAATCCTCCCCTAACAATTGCCCCCAAAATATAAGGAGTGAAATTGTAAAATTAGCGAGTTATGTTTTCTTGATCTTATCCGTAACAAACTAACGGATATATAGCCGTTAAAATAGAACTAGCCGTTGCGATGATGATGTCACGGAAGTGACAATCCTGCAGAATCATAATTATAAATAGAGATATAGATAGGATCATTATGCATTCAAATTCGAAAGAAACTCCCTTTAAATTCTCAGTCGACGATCAATCAGGTATTTCTTTCTCCTCTTTCTTCCTCTCTTACTCTGTTTTTCTTCTTTATCTCCGTCACTTCGAGAATGTTGCTCCGAAGCTCCCCGGGCAAGGATCACAAAAAGGATAGCCCTTTGAAGAGTCAGAAGATTATCAAGGACTCAGTGAATGAGAGGTGTTGCTTTAACGATGCACAAATAGATAACATCCGTCACCGTTTTCCGGCGAATGTCTTTTTCAAACCTTTCGATCCAACTGCCCTGAGCGACTATGTTTCAGAAACATGGGTTGCCTTTCCAGTTACTCCATTTGCTATAGGGTACACCTATCCTTTCCCGGAATTCACACAATCCTTCTTTTCCCTTACCGGCATATCTTACATTCATGCCATGCCGATGATTTGGAGGGTTTTATACACCCTAGAGAGGATCATCGAGCAGGAAGGTGTTGATTTAGGAATGTCAGAACTGGCGGAACTGTATGATCTTACTACCTTTGGATCCCACCGTTATTTGTTCAAACGAAAACCCAGTGCAGATCATCCTCTTCTCAAAGTCACCAAAAACGACAAAGATTGGAAACGTCGCTTCTTCTTTGTAAGAAGGGATACCATTTCAGATGGAGAGCATTTACCAAGAACATGGTCCACCCATGATAGGCCGGAGGATCCTGGGAAGGATCACCAGATGGTCATATTTTTGTAATAGGATCACTAACCCCTTCTTTGTCTTGTGTCACGCAGCCATCTCTATTTCACATCTCATCACAACACCCGCAACCAGGGAAAGACTTGCTGCTTTCTGGGGACTCGACCCTGAAACTAGAACTTTTAAGACAATAACCCAAGACTCACAGGAGGTATCCTCAGGCTCTGTCACAATGTCAAGTAAGTATCCTTGTTTAAAATTTAAATAAATAGTTAAATGTATATTAAGAAAAGATACTTATCTTGTTTTGGTTGTGTAGGTGCTGGAAAATCTGCCAAAGCTGCTTCAAGGTTCAGTGTCACCGATCTCACCACTGTCAAATCCTCCAAAAGAAAGGTTCCTACCAGCCCCACAGCTTCAATCCCCAAGGCACCCCTCAAAGGAAAGGGAATCAAGAAAAGAAAGACTTCCGAGGCTGAGGATTTGCAGGGTCTGCCCTTAATTCGCCACCAGTTCCTCGAGTACTTTAATGATGTAAGGATTACTATCTCTGCTCGTATATCCTGCTGTGATATCCTGCTGATCTAAGGATCACTTGGTCTTGAACTGCTTTATCCTTTTCTTTTGCAGAAATTTGCTGAGATTGAGGATTACGTAGGCCACGTTGAGGATCAAGATAAAAAGATTGCCGACCTCCAGCAGGTTGCCGTGCTCAAGGATCTTGCACTTGCTGATCTTCAGAAGGAACTCCAGGATACCAAACAGAAGATGGCTAAGGTGCTGGTTAACTTTGACTATGAAAGGCAGGAGATCACAGATGATGCTAAAGTTTCTGCCGCCATAGCAATGTACAAAACCAAGCTTCAAATGGCCTTGGAAGCTCAGGATCCTGCCTTTGACAAAAGTAGCTGGGAAATTGAAGAATGGAAGGCAAGGCTGGCTGAATTGGGTGATGAAGAGGAGGCTGGAGAGATCTTGACAATCGAGGCTGGTAGCAAGGATGAAGCTGGTGAAGCAAGTGGAGCCGGAGGTGGTGATGCAGCGAAGGTTTAGGCTGCTTGATTGGGCAATGATGGACATTTCTAGACGTAGCCGGAGCCCAATTTTTTAAGTTTGATAGTTTGTTTTGGTGATGGTGTTTTTTGTTGAACAATGATGGGTTGTTCTAAACAATAGGTTTTTAGGATTAAGGGTCATGTATGATCCTTTGGACAATAGGCAGGATTGCAATTGGTGGAGGGATCCTCTGTTTGGGGGATTAAGCCATTGTGATCCTGCCGCCTTTATATTCCTGCACTACCTTTGAACTCATTATCATGGACACCCTTTACCTACCCAAGCGGACGAGCCACGTTTTGCTGGTAGATGCTCGGGTAGGTAATTTTGACAACCTTTAAAGGGTTAGCCTTATGTTAATAAATAAAAACTTAACCTTTTGTCGCTTATCTTGTGTTGTTATCCTTTTTAATATCTTTCTTTCCAACTGTTGTAATGTTCATTCTGTTTATAATTATCAAGCCTTGAAAATTATCCAAAAAGCTTAGGATATGATCAGGATCACATATCCCATAACCGATAAGTTCTAAAAAGTGATACGATTTAAGAATCACAAGTTCAGTTGTCAAGTACAAGGGTTATTTAAAAGAATAATGAATAAAATCAAAAGAGTTAAGGATCATACCTGAGGATCCAAGTTAGAATCCTAACCATAATAAGGATAACTATAAGATAAACCTTAGAGTGAAGTAAGGATCAAGGATCCCTAGCTGCCTATCTTCAAGGACCTGAAATAGAGCGTAACTTGGGACTAAGCCAATATAAGAAAAGAGTTAGCAACTGGGGACAAGCCCAAGGATAACTGGGGACAAGCCCAAGGATAACTGGGGACAAGCCCAAGGATAACTGGGGACAAGCCCAAGGATAACTGGGGACAAGCCCAAGGATCGTGTGTAAACTGGAGTATCGCCCTAACTGGCGACTATCCAAACTTAGTGACATGAAGATGCCAAAACCTTAGCTAACGTGAAAACATTAGAAACCTTATGAATGGATGTATGGTACGTCTACCATTATACGTAGGATCCTAAGCATAGCCAGTACAATGGAATTATCAGCCCCTAGAACGAGTACTGGTCCCAAAGCCTTGAACTACACCAGGATCATCGTGCGCTACAGGCGGAATCTGGGGACAAGCCCGAATAACTGGGGTTAAACCCAAAAGACGGATTGCTTCTGTGGATAACCAACGTTATGCTAAGGATACCTGAACTTTCAAAACTTGAACTCACGTGAGAGATGGATAAAGGATACATGATCCTTATCCTTATAAGAGAAAATAATGAAATGAAATAGCTCAAGTTTAGGATATTACCTAAGTAAGGATCACCGATACTTTGAGGATCCTTTAAGGATATCCATTTCGCTAGGATCACCTCTGCCATGAGGATCCTGGTCACATGAAATATTGCTTCAAGTGGACAGCATTCCAAGCTCTTGGTAGCAAATCACCTTCCATGGTTAGCAATCTATATGCCCCCTTTCCTGCTTCAGCTTCAATCAAATAAGGGCCTTCCCACTTTGGAGCCAACTTCCCATCAGCAGGATTGGTAGTATTTTGGAATGCTTTCCTTAATACCATATCTCCAACTTGAAATCTCCTGATCCTGACATTTTTGTTGTAAGCACCAGCCATTCTTTGCTGATAACTGGCCATCCTTATCCTAGCCATATCCCTGATTTCTTCAATAGTATCCAGGTCTTGAGCCAAGTTTTCATTATTTTCCTCAGGATCACGAGTACTTGTTCTAGCAGTTGGAACCACCATTTCTGTTGGGATCACCGATTCTGCCCCAAACACCAAAGAGAATGGTGTTTGACCAGTAGCATTCTTAGGGGTTGTCCTGTCAGCCCAGAGCACATAGGGTAGTTCTTCTGCCCATTTCCCTTTCTTGGATCCAAGTTTCTTCTTCAAATTGTTGATGATGATCTTGTTAGATGACTCTGCTTGGCCATTAGCTTGTGGGTGGACTGGTGTTGATGTTATCATCTTAATCCCCCAGCTGTCACAAAAGTTAGTGGTTCTGCCCCCAATAAATTGGGAACCATTATCACATATAATCTCAGAAGGAATTCCAAATCTAGTTATAATATTTCTTTTAATGAAGGATATAACTTCCTTTTCTCTAACTTGGGCAAAAGCTTCAGCCTCTATCCACTTGGAGAAGTAATCAGTCATAGCTAGCATGAATACTTTTCCACCAGGTGCCTTAGGGAGCTTGCCAACTATATCCATACCCCATCTCATAAATGGCCAAGAGGAAGATATAGGATGCAATAATTCAGCTGGTTGATGAAGGATATTGCTGTGTCTCTGGCAGGGATCACATCTTCTGGCATACTCCACAGCATCTTTCTTCATGGTTGGCCAGTAGTATCCTGTCCTCAGGATCCTTGAGAATAATGCCCTGCCCCCAGTGTGGTTTCCACAATCTCCTTCATGGAAGTCTTTTAAAACTTCTTGAACTTCAGGATCCTCAATGCATCTCAAGTATGGTCCTGCAAGAGATCGTTTATACAACATATTATTCATAATTGTGAATTGAGATACCTTAGATTTGAAAGCCCTAGGGTTTTCTCCTGTAGGAATCTCTCCATGTTGTAAGTATCTCATAATTGGTGAGATCCATGATCCTGATCCTGAATGGGATTGAGTACCCTCACAAGGGATAATTGCAGAATCATTTCCTATCTCCATAGCCTCGTGATCCTCGATAGCCGGGGTCAGGATATGGATAATAGGAATCTTGATATCCTCCGGGATCTTCAAGGATGATCCTAAGTTAGCCAATGCATCAGCTTCTGTATTTTCTTCCCTAGGTACCTGTGACAAACTAAAGGAAACAAAAGAGAGTGCCAAACTTTTGACTATCTCTAAATATTTGGTTAGTTTTTCACCTTTAACAGCGTAGGATCCATTAAAGTGGTTTGTAATTAACAATGAATCTACATGTACCTCAAGATACCTGATCCCCATATGCTTTGCAATTTGCAAACCAGCAATTAAGGCTTCATATTCAGCCTCATTATTAGTGGTTTGGAAATCACAAGCTATAGAGTGGGGTATTATGTCCCCCTGTGGCGATTTTAGTAGTATTCCAAGCCCTGTGCCTTTGACATTTGAGGATCCATCAGTGTGGAGTATCCAAGGATCCTTGGTCTCCTCTAGCTGCTGGACTTCTAACTCAGCTTCTTCTTGTAAATCACTACTGAAATCAGCCACAAAGTCAGCTAATGCTTGGGATTTGATGGCTGTCCTAGGCTCATATCTTATATCATATGCACTCAGCTTCACCGCCCATTTAGCCATCCTTCCTGACATCTCTGGTTTCCTGAGGACATTCTTAATTGGAAAATTAGTTTTAACAATAATAACATGAGTCTCAAAATAATGTCTTAGCTTAGTAGATGCCATTATTAATGCAAGAATAAGTTTTTCAAGGTGTGAATACCTGGATTCGGCATCAAGTAAACTTTTACTTACATAATAGACAGGATGTTGTGTACCTTCATGATCCTTAACAAGGACCGCACTTACTGCTTTTGAGGATACTGCAAGATACAAGGATAACACATCGCCTTTTTCTGGTTTCATCAAGGATGGGGCTGAGGATAAATAATCTTTGAGGGCTCTCAAAGCATTTTCATGCTTCTCGGTCCACTCAAATTTCTTGTTCTTCCTTAGGATATCATAGAATTCTTTGCACTTCTCCGAGGATTTGGATATAAATCTGTTCAAAGCTGCTATCCTGCCTGTTAGCCTTTGAACATCCTTAGCATTGGCCGGAGATTTGATGTTCACTATTGCTTTGATTTGTTCCGGGCTAGCTTCAATGCCTCTCTTAGTCACCATGTATCCTAAGAATTTACCTGCTTTAACACCAAAATGACATTTTGAAGGATTAAGCTTCATATTATATTTGTCAAGGATATCAAATGCTTCCTCCAAATCCTTTAGGTGATCCTCAGCTCTTATGGATTTTACCACCATATCATCTATGTAAACCTCCATAGTTTGTCCAATCTGACCCTTGAACATCATATTCACCAGCCTTTGGTACGTTGCACCTGCATTTCTCAATCCGAACGGCATAGCAATATAGCAATATATACCAGTTGGAGTCATGAAGGCTGTATCCTCTTGGTCGGATGGTTCCATTTGGATTTGTTGAAATCCAGATGAAGCATCCATAAAAGTTAACAGTTCATGACCCGCAGTTGCATCCACCATGGAGTCAATGTGGGGTAAAGGGAAAGGATCCTTGGGACATGCCTTGTTTAAATCAGTAAAATCGACACATACCCTCCACTTTCCATTTTTCTTTTGAACAACAACCACATTGGCCAACCATCTTGGATACTTGACCTCTCTAATCATACCTACCCGGAGCAATTTCTCTACCTCTTCTTGGATAATGGCATTCCTTTCCAGTGCAAACTTTCTTCTCCTTTGATGGATTGGTTTGAAGGATCTGTCAATGCCGAGTTTATGGGTAATAACATCTTTGGATATACCAGTCATGTCTTCATGTTTCCATGCAAAGGTAGTCTTTCTCCTTTTGAGGAAGGATATGAGGTTTTCTTTCATTTCGCCAAGGATCGCTGATCCGATATAGAATTTGGATTCAGGATCATCCGGATCCATAAGGATTTCTACCACATCCTGTTCACTTGCCTCCAAGACATCCCTTGGAGGATACTTTAATTGCTATTGCTCCCTGGACTTCGAGGCTGGTTTCATCGATGAAATGTAGCAATTCTTAGCCTCCTGCTGATCACTATCAATCTTCACTATTCCCCAAGGACTAGGGAGCTTCACACATTGATGGTAAGTAGATGGGACTGCCTTCATATCGTGTATCCAAGGCCTGCCAATTATCACATTACAACAAGATAAACAGTCAATAACACAAAATTTTTTATAAGAGTGTAAGCCTTCGATATATATTGGGAGTTTAATGTCCCCCAGGGTATTCTTAGTTTCGCCACTAAATCCTACAAGCACGGAGGATCTTGGTATGATTTCTGATTCAGGGATACCCATCTTCTTTAGGACATCAAGCTGGATAATGTTCACTGAACTTCCTCCGTCTATAAGGATCATGCGGACAAAATGGTTAGATATGAAAAGAGTAATAACTAAACCATCGTGATGAGGATCCTGGATATCAACACGATCCTCTTCATCAAAGGTTATGACTTTACCTTCCGAGACACTTGATGTTCGAACAGGTCTTTCTCCATTATCCATTTTAGTTTCCTTTGCATGCCTTTTAGCTGCTAAGAAGGATGTGTCGCAAATGTCGGATCCTCCAGAAATGAAGTTTATTACTTGTGCATCCGCTGGAGGGGCTGGAGCCTTCTCAGGGATCCTTTCAGGATCCTGAGTCTTTGATTTCTTTCTTCCCAACAATTCCTTTAGATGCCCTTTGCTCAGCAAGTATCCAATCTCCTTTCTTAGAGCAATGCATTCTTCTGTGAGATGCCCAAAATCTTCATGGTATGCACACCACTTTGATTTATCCTTAGTTGCAGCTGGCCTATCATTTTTTCTGGGCCATCTAGCTTTATCACCTAAACCCTGCATCGCAAGGATTAGTTCATTGCTGTCAACAGAAAAACAATATTCAGAGATTGGAGGATAATCCTCATCATCCTCTTCCTGATCAATAGCATGCACATTCTGATTATCAGATCTGTTGTAGGATCTGAATTTGTTGTTCCTGAATGAGGATCCTTGCTTATCCTGCTTTGAGGATCCTGCTAACCTCTCCTGGATCCTCTTGTAATCCTCTAGCCGAATGAACCTAAGTGCTCGGGTTCTTACCTCATCTAAGTTCCTGCATGGTGTCATAACAAGATCATCATAAAATAACGAATCCCTAAGCAATCCCATTTTGAAGGCCTCAACAGCCGTAGCTATATCTAAGTTGGGAATGTCTAAGGATTCTTTACTGAATTTGGTAATGTAATCCCTTAATGATTCATTATGACCCTGGGTTATCCTATATAAATCACTAGTTAATCGTTCAAATTTTCTACTACAAGAAAACTGATTATTAAACAAGTTAACTAGGTTAGCAAATGAGGTAATAGAATAGGGAGGAAGACTTAGCAGCCATTTGAGAGCTGATCCAGTAAGAGTGGATCCGAATCCCTTGCACAGGCATGCTTCTTTTAACCTTTCTGGAATTGGATTGATTTCCATCCTCTCCCTGTATTGTGCTATGTGTTCTTCAGGATCCGTTGAGCCATCATACAGTTTCATTGTAGGCACATGGAACCTCTTGGGTATCTCAGCATCACAGATTGGTGGTGCAAAACGAGATATCCTATGGCTCCCATCTGCAATCTCTGGGATAGGTTTGACTACTCCCGGGACACTTGATATCATATCCTTTAGCTTTTGCAATTCTCTGGCCATGGCATGATTAATACTTGGATCCTGCATAAGACCATGGTTAGTAGTATGAGAATTATTAAAAGTGTTACCTCCCATTGGATTCAAATTAGGAAGAATGGATGTTAATCCATATCGTTAAGGCTCTGGAATGATCGAGGGACCAGTAGAGGCATTGGTCTGCATCGGAATAAAATCTCCCTGATGGACATCTGAACTTCCTGTTTGCAAGCTCCTCATGGATCCTGGCATCTGGAAGGATCCCTGGAACTGGGATGATCCTGGAACGAAGAAGGATCCTTGAACCTGGGATGATCCTGGAAGGAAGGAGGATCCTTGAACCTGGGATGATCCTGGAACGAAGGAGGATCCTTGAACCTGGGATGATCCTGGAACGAAGGAGGATCCTTGAACCTGGGATGATCCTGGAACGAAGGAGGATCCTTGAAACTGCTGCACTCCTGAACTCGTGAGGGATCCCATATGCTGAGGATAGGATCCCGCTGGCTGGAAATGTTAACCTGATGCCTGGGTCATTGTTGTTGTTCCGTAGTGCACTCCTTTTGGTCCACCCACATATTGAATGTCTGGAACCACAGATGGCTGAGAAGTAATCACCGGAGTATCAAAATTCAAAGATCTGGGCATCAGTGGGGAGCGATCCTCTGCCGTTTTCTTCTGTTTCTTAATTTCGTCAATCTCCCGGAGGATCCTTTCGTTGGTCTTATCCTGCTCTTGTGCATGATTCCTCATCTGCAAAATCAAGGCATAGAGATCATTAGTAGTAGGATTAGTTGAAACAGAAGAAGTAGGTGGTTTTGAGAAAATGGGAGTTGGTTTCTTCGCAGCATTCTCAGTATTCTTCTGGGATCCAGAAGGTGGTGGAGGCAAAGGAGGAACGCCTTGTGAAGAAGTGAATGAGGGCATCAAGTTTGAAGCATTCTTCGCTGAGGAAGCCATTTGCTTGGTTGTAGTGAACCGAATTAAGCACAGAAATGCGTATTTTTCTAAGGACGAAGCACCAATTTCCCCACGGTGGGCGCCAAACTGTTTTGGTCAAAAAATCTGTTGAGGATAATGCAACCAAACTCTTTGTTACGGGGAATGATGCTCAAAATGTGTAACAGCGATGAAGATCACTCCAATGTAAATTGCACAAACAACACAAGGATTTATACGGGGAAAAAGCCCTTGATCAAGAGTTGATCTCCGGCACAAAAAACCCCGGGTGATGGAAACTACCGATCACCAAGCTCAAATAAATGAATTAATGTTTACAACTTCGGATAGTAACGAGCTAGGTACAAGGATCACTACGGTGGAATGTGTAAAAAGTGTATGTAATTGCTTAGTGTTTGAACGAGAGCTTGTATGAGCGTTTGTACGAGTGTGTGTAACTGAGAAAATGACTAACTGTTTTCTACTAGCTCGTTACTCCCTCTTTAAAATAGAAATAACCACCTAAACTAATTATCCGACTTTCGTGCCAAGCCTCCACGTTCTCCACAACGTCTATTTTTGGTCAAGCACGTGCAGAATAGTTTAGGAATATTCTCCAGGAATGTCGCCAAGACTTGGTCAAGCTCGTTATACCTGCGAGATAGCACAATACAAAAGTAAACAATCGTCAGTACGAGGATCCTTAAAGTGATCCATGATCCTGATCCTGAAGCTCTTCTGAGGATCACCACCTGTCACAGAAGTAAGGATCACCAGTTAGGATAACGAATAAGGATCACTAATTGTTAGAAAATCCTCCCCTAACAATGATCTAACTAGCCGTTACCGATCACACGTCATTGAAGCGTCATCCCTGCAGAATCATGATTGTAAATTGAAGTTAGAGATAAGGGTCAATGTGCATTTAAATTCGAGCAATACTCCCTTTAAATCCACATTTGAAGATCAAGCAGGTACTTCTCTTTCCTCTTTCCTCTTCTCCTTCTTACTCTGTTTCTTTTTTCTTCAAAATCTCCGAATCACAATGAAGCTAAGATCATCCCATGCTAAGGATCATCGAAAAGACAGTCCTTTAAAAAGCCAAGGGATCATTGAAGACTCTCCGAAGGAACTTTGCTGCTTCACCGATCCTGAGATCGACAGGATTCGCCATTGCTTTCCGGCGGACACTGTTTTTAAACCTTTTGACCCTACCGCTTTGAGCGATTTCGTTTCTGAAACTTGGGTAGCCTTTCCAGTCACCCCATTCTCAATAGGATACTCCTATCCTTTTCCTGATTTTACCCAGTCTTTCTTCTCCCTTACCGGCATATCCTATATCCAGGCTATGCCAATGATGTGGAGGGTTCTATTTACCCTTGAAAGGATCATTGAGCAAGAGGATATAGAGTTGGGAATGTCGGAGTTGTCTGAACTATACAACCTTGTGAGCCATGGTTCACACCGCTTTCTATTCAAACATAAACCCGGTGAACCTCATCCAATCCTGAAAACCACCAAGAATGATACCAAGTGGAGGAAACACTTTTTCTTCGTCAGGAGGGATTCTATCCCTGATGGGAAGGATCTCCCCAGAAAATGGGCCACGAATGGTAGGATAGAGGATCCTTATAGAAGGATCATAGGATACCCTTGTTTCGGTTGAGGATCACTGACATCTTGGTTTCTATTTTGTAGCTATTTCTGTTTCACACATCATTAAATCACCTGCAACTAAAGAGAGGCTCCACGCCTTCCGGAATCTTGATCCTGCAGTAAGAACATTTCAAGCAAACACCAAGGATTCTCAAGAAGTATCCTCAGGCTCTGTTACAATGTCAAGTAAGTATCCAAGTTTACATATGGTTAAATTTTGAAATGCAAATAAAACAAGAATACTTATATGTTGTTTTGGATTGATAGGTACTGGAAAATCCTCGAGGTCTGCCACCCGTTTCAGTGTCACCGATCTTACTGCTGTTGCTCCCAGGTCTAGGAAGAAGAAGACAGCTGCTAGCCCAAGCGTCATAGTCCCCAAGCCTACCACCTCCAAGGGGGGAAAGAAAAGGAAGGCCACCGAAGCCGACAATCTTGAAGGCTTGCCTCTTATCCGCCACAAGTTCCAAGAGTACTTTACCGATGTAAGGATCACTAACCCTGGCTGATTATCCTGCCCATCTGAGGATCAAGGATCCTAAACTTTACCTTGTCTTTTTGCAGAAATTCGCCGAGATCGAGATGCTGCTGGATGCTTATGCTGAGGAAGCTGACCAAAAGCAAAGGGACTTCCAAAAGATCTTCCTGGCTAAGGATCAGACCATCTCTTGCCTCGAGAAGGATCTAAACTTGGCAAAGCAGCAGGTGGTCATGGCCCAGATAAACGCTGATCATGAGAAGCATGACCTGCTGGAGGATGCTAAAGTCTCAGCTGCTATAACCATGTACAAAATCAAGCTGCAAATGGCCCAGGAGGCTGAGGATCCTGACTTTGACAGGACCACTTGGGACAAAGAGGAATGGAAGGCAAAGCTGGCTGAGCTTGAGGATGAAGAGGATGAGGCTACTGAAGTCTTGGCAATTGAGGCGAGTCGCAGCGGGAAGGATCAGGCTGGTGGTGATAATGCTGGTGGTGATGCTGGTGGTGATGCAGCCAAGGTGTGAGCTGAAGAAATGGGCGATGATGGATATTTCTAGACGTGGCCGGAGCCCATTTTTTAGAATTTGGTAGTGGTTTTTTGGTTATGGTGTTTTGAAACAATGTTGGGTTGTAATTTGAAAAATAGTTTCTAGGATTATGGATCAAGGATCCTTAGACAATAGCTAGGATAATAGATGGTGGAGGGATCCTTAGATAATAGGTAATTTTGAAACAATGTTTAACTTTAAAACCCTGAAACAGAACACAACTTGGGACTAAGCCAAATAAAAGAGAAGAGTTAGTAACTGGGGACAAGCCCAACAATTTTGGGGACAAGCCCAATATACTGGGGACAAGCCCAAAAGATAACTGGGGACAAGCCCAAAGGATAACTGGGGACAAGCCCAAAGGATAACTAGGGACAAGCCCAAAGGATAACTGGGGGCAAGCCCAAAGGATAACTGGGGACAAGCCCAAAGGATCAGGTGTAAACTGGAGTATGGCCCTCACTGGCGACTATCCAAACTTAGTGACATGAAAATGCCAAAACCTTAGCTAACGTGAAAACATTAGAAACCTTAGGAACGGATGTATGGTACGTCTACCATTATACGTAGGATCCCGAATACAGCCAGTACAATGAAATTGTCAGCCCCTAAAGCGAGTACTGGTCCCATTGTCATGAACTGTACCAGGATCATCGTGCGCTGCTGGCGATACTGGGGACAGGCCCAAAAACTAGGGACTAGCCCAAAAAAACTGGGGTCAAGCCCAAATAACTGGGGTCAAGCCAAAAAAACTGGGGTCAAGCCCAAATAACTAGATACTTCTGTGGGTACTGAATCCTTTGTTAAGGATACCTAAACCTTCTGCAAAACTCAGAATCAAGTGAGAGGAGGATAAAGGATCCAGGATCCTTATCCTTGTATATAAGATAAATTAAGAATGAAATAGTTTGAGATTAGATCATTACCAAAATGAGGATCCTCTGTCCTGTAAGGATCCTTCAAGGATACTTGTTAGCTAAGGATCATGGATCCTTATTACATGAAGTATTTCTTCAAGTGGACAGCATTCCAAGCTCTTGGTAGCAAATCACCTTCCATTGTTAGCAATCGATATGCCCCCTTTCCTGCTTCAGCTTCAATCAAATAGGGGCCTTCCCACTTCGGTGCTAAATTTCCATCAGCAGGATTGGTGGTATTCTGAAATGCTTTCCTTAAAACCATATCACCAACTTGGAACTTCCTGATCCTGACATTTTTATTGTAGGCTCCAGCCATTCTTTGTTGATAACTGGCCATCCTTATCCTTGCCAAATCCCTTAGTTCTTCTATAGTATCCAAGTCTTGAACCAAGTTTTCGACATTTTCTTCAGGATCACGAATGCTTGTTCTTGCCGTAGGAACCACCATTTCTGTACGGATCACTGATTCTGCTCCAAATACCAAAGAGAATGGAGTTTGGCCAGTAGCATTCTTGGGAGTTGTCCTATCAGCCCAAAGTACATAAGGTAGTTCTTCTGCCCATTTTCCTTTCTTGGACCCAAGCTTCTTCTTCAAATTGTTGATGATGATCTTGTTGGATGATTCTGCCTGGCCATTAGCTTGTGGGTGGACTGGTATTGATGTTATCATCTTAATCCCCCAGCTGTCACAAAAGTAAGTAGTTCTATTCCCAATAAATTGGGATCCATTATCACAAACAATTTCAGAAGGAATACCAAATCTAGTAATAATGTTTCTCTTAATAAAGGATATTACTTCCTTTTCTCTGACTTGAGCAAAGGCTTCAGCCTCTATCCACTTGGAGAAGTAATCAGTCATAGCAAGCATGAATACTTTTCCACCAGGTGCCTTAGGAAGCTTACCAACTATATCCATTCCCCATCTCATAAATGGCCAAGAAGAGGTTATAGGATGCAAAAGCTCTGCTAGTTGATGAAGGATATTACTATGCCTCTGACATGGATCACACTTCTTGGCATAGTCTACAGCATCCTTCTTCATAGTAGGCCAATAGTATCCTGTCCTCAGGATCCTTGAGAATAATGCCCTGCCCCCAGTGTGGTTTCCACAGTCTCCTTCTTGAAAATCCTTTAGGACTTCTTGGATTTCAGGATCCTCAATGCACCTTTGATATGGCCCTGCAAGAGATCGTTTATATAACATGTTATTCAATATTGTAAATTGAGATACCTTAATTTTGAAAGCCCTGGGGTTTTCTCCTATAGGAATCTCTCCATGTTGTATGTATCTCATGATTGGAATGATCCATGTACTGAATGAGATTGTGTATCGTCACTAGGGATGATTGCAGAATCTTCTCATATCTCCATGGCTACATGATCCTCGATAGCAAAGGTTAGGATGTGGATAATAGGGATCCTGATATCCTCCGGGATCTTCAAAGATGATCCTAGATTGGCTAATGCATCAGCCTCTGCATTCTCTTCCTCTGGTACCTGTGTCAAACTAAAGGAAACAAAAGAGAGTGCCAATTCTTTGACTATCTCTAAATATTTGATTAGCTTTTAACCTTTAACAGCATAGGATCCATTAAAGTGATTAGTAATTAACAATGAATCCATATGTACCTCAAGATACATGATCCTCATATGCTTAGCAATTTGCAACCCAGCTATCAAGGCTTCATATTCAGCCTCATTATTAGTAGTTTGAAACTCACAAGCTATGGAGTGGGGTATTATGTCCCCCTGTGGCGATTTTAGTAGTATTCCAAGTCCAGTTCCTTTAACATTAGAAGCTCCATCAGTGAAAAGTATCCAAGGATCCTTAGTTTCTTCCAGCTGTTGGAATTCCAACTCAGCTTCCTTTTGCAAGTCACTACTAAAATCTGCCACAAAGTCAGCTAAGGCTTGGGATTTGATTGCAGTCCTTGGTTCATATCTTATATCATAAGCACTAAGCTTCACTGCCCACTTAGCCATCCTTCCTGACATTTCAGGTTTCCTGAGAACATTCTTAATTGGAAAATTAGTCTTAACAATAATTGCATGAGTTTCAAAATAATGTCTTAACTTAGTAGATGTCATAATTAATGCAAGGATAAGTTTTTCTAAATGTGAATACCTGGATTCAGCATCAAGCATACTCTTACTTACATAATAAACAGGATGTTGTATACCTTCGTGATCCTTAACAAGGACCGCACTTACTGCTTTAGAGGATACCGCTAAATACAAGGATAATATATCCCCTTTTTCTGGTTTCATCAAGGCAGGGGCTGAGGATAGGTAATCCTTAAGAGCTTTGAGAGCATTTTCATGCTTTTCGGTCCAATCAAATTTCTTGTTCTTCCTCAAAATATCATAAAATTCCTTGCATTTTTCTGAGGATTTGGATATGAACCTGTTCAGGGCTGCGATCCTGCCTGTTAACCTTTGCACATCCTTGGCATTGGCAGGAGATTTGATATTTACAATAGCCTGAATTTGTTCTGGACTTGCTTCAATGCCTCTTTTTGTTACCATATATCCTAGGAATTTACCTCCTTTAACACCAAAGTGACACTTGGAAGGATTTAGTTTCATATTCAATTTATCAAGGATATTGAATGCTTCCTCCAAGTCTCTAAAGTGATCCTCAGCTTTCTTGGACTTAACCACCATGTCATCTATATAAACTTCCATACTGTGTCCAATTTGTTCCTTGAACATCATATTGACTAGCCTTTGATAAGTAGCACCTGCATTCCTTAGTCCAAATGCCATAGCAATATAACAATATATACCAGTTGGGGTCATAAAGGCTGTATCCTCTTGATCAGATGGTTCCATCTGAATTTTTTGAAATCCAGATGAAGCATCCATAAAAGTTAACAACTCATGACCCGCGGTAGCATCCACCATGGAGTCAATGTGGGGTAACGGGAAAGGATCCTTGGGACATGCGTTGTTTAAATCAGTAAAATCGACACATACCCTCCACTTTCCATTTTTCTTTTGAACAACAACCACATTGGCCAACCACCTTGGATACTTAACCTCCCTTTTCATACCTGCCCGAAGTAGTTTATCTACCTCTTCCAGGATAATGGCATTCCTTTCAGGTGCAAACTTCCTCCTTTTTTGATGAGTTGGCTTGAATGACCTGTCAATGCCAAGTTTATGAGTAATTATATCTTTAGATATACCTGTCATGTCCTCATGTTTCCAGGCAAAGGTAGTTTTCCTCCTCTTAAGGAAGGATACTAGATCATGTTCAATGTTGCTTAGGATCCCTGATCCTACGAAGACTATGGATTCGGGATCATGAGGATCCATAAGGATTTCTTTCACATCTTGTTCTCTTGCCTCCAAGACATCTCTTGAAGGATGCTTTAATTGCTATTGCTCCCTTGGTCTTGAGGCTGGCTTCATTGATGACGTGTAACAATTATTTGCTTCTTGTTGATCACTCTCAATTTTCACCACTCCCCATGGACTAGGAAGCTTTACACATTGATTATAGGTAGATGGGACTGCCTTCATGTCATGTATCCATGGCCTGCCAAGGATAACATTACAACAGGATAAGCAATCTATAACACAAAATTTTTGATAAGAATGAAGTCCTTCAATATAGATGGGGAGTTTGATGTCCCCCAATGTATTTTTGGTCTCTCCGCTGAATACCACAAGTACTGAGGATCTTGGGACAATTTCTGATTCAGGGATGTTCATCTTCTTGAGGACATTAAGCTGGATGATGTTTACTGAGCTTCCTCCATCT
>JARYGA010037631.1:0-50012 GCA_030545235.1 Helianthus tuberosus
CGATGACGAGGCGGAATTATTATTATCAGCAATGTCAATGGTAGAACATGTTTTGACAATTCCTAAATTCGACTCCAATTAAGATGAAGATGAAGATGATTGATTTTTTTTGTGATGTAACGTATTTTTTTTATTGTAGTTATTTAATATAAATAAAATGTGTTTTTAAAGTTATTTACTAAATTCCATGATTAATATAAATAAAAAGAAATTAGGTTCTACATGGCATCACAACGCCGCCTAGCCACGCACCTTCCACACCCCACTTTTTTGGGTGTAGACTAGTGGAGCCCACACCTGTCACGTGGGGAGCAATGCCCCCAACCCAAACCCCTCCACACCCCATACTCTCATGTCAATTGGTTGCATTATTACTTTTTAAGGGACGAATGGCTTATATAATTAAGAAAATAGGGCAATCTGTCAAATTATGGATTTGGTTCCTAAGCTTTAAAATTTATTGATATAGTTTCCAAGTATGATGTTTGGTTTCATTTGTGGTTCTAATGATAGTAATATCCTAGTAATTAACTTAGTGGACCTACTTTATTTAAATTTAGAGTAAACTACAATTTTACCCCCTGGGATTTGATGCGATTGGCAACCTTACCCCCTACCACGAAATTTTTGTTGTCTTACCCCTCAACTATTAAAAAACGCTGCAATATTACCCCCGAAACGTGAAAAGACTTTTTGCCCCCGATAATAATAAGAAAATAGAAGTAAATAACACATTTACACCATGTGGTTTACCTTCACAAACACGTTTACACCCTGTTTATTATAGTGTCTTCTCCGGCGATGTTCCGACATCCGGAGCACTTAACTCCGGCCTTCTCCGGCGATGTTCCGACCACCGGAGCACTTAACTCCGCGCGATAGTAGTTCCGGATTGACACTTTTTATATACTACATACATATTAAGGAAACTCACCAATTTCACCTTTTTTACCTCTTTCTCTCTCGATAATCCGGCCACCGGTGTCGGAATTCCGGTTTAACCTCTCTTTTGAAGCAATAAAGAAAGCTTCTGGTTTCCTTGATAAGGAACTTTATGCGAGTGGTTTCAGCAGGAAAGAACAAGACGATATCGAAAAAGTATGAAGCATTGTTCTAAATTAAATGCATCAGATATCCAAAATTTCAATACTTTATGTTCGTTGACCTAACCGGCGAGCACCCCCTTTCTGTTATATACCCCCCACACCCACCTTTCATCTTCTTCATTCACTCATATATATTTCATCTCAAATATGTACACCTGAATCCAGTTTTCATGTTCACATGAATGCATCCATACCACAAAATATGTCCTGTTTGCTCCCTCAATTCAAGTGCTTGCCAGATTCTTTCTCCATCCAATTCAAAACCCACAATCTTCATCATCATTAACCTCCGTAAGATCACATATCTTCTTTCTTTCTCTTCTTTTATTTAGTATGTTAGATAGTAGATACCCACATCTGATTCATCAATCTGAGCCTGTTATCTGTTGGAAGTTTTGTTTTTGATCCAGCATTCTTGTTTTCTTTCTGGATTCAATTTGTTAGTATTCAGTTATAGTTAGTTTTTCACCCTCACTCTGCAAAAATGCCCAATTTCCAATTATGGAACTCTTTTGAACATTATGGATATAGAGAGAGATAACGGGAGTGAAAGGAACAACGAAGGCGGAGCCGGCATCAAACTCCGGTGAGGAGTGACGGCAGCGCCGCCACTGCGACAACGGTGGTGCTTTTGGTTCGACATGTTTCTGTTTGAGCTGGTGAGTATGTGGATTCACCAGAAGATTTGAGGCTTCTCCGATGGTCGGAATATCGCCGGAGTGTCGGAATACGCTTCTCTGGTGCTTAGAATATCGCCGGAGAAGACACTTTAATAAAACAAGGTTTAAACGTGTCGTCTTAGGCAAAGCACATGGGGTAATATTGAAGTTTACTATATAAATATGGGTAAGATTACGAAAATACCCTTTTGGTAAGGTTACAGTTTTACCCCTCAGGGGTAATATTGCGGCGTTTTTCAATAGTTGAGGCGTAAGAAAACAAAAATTTCGTGGTAGGGGGTAAGGTTGCCAATCGCATCAAACCTCAGGGGGTAAAATTGCAGTTTACTCTTAAATTTAATTGTTATAAAACCATGAAGATATTTGTTTTCATCGTCATTTATTTACATTGGTCGTTTGGTGTAACACCTCGAAAATTTGTGTCCAATAAAATAAAGACACGTGTCACATAAGATAAATGTGTCATAAATTTAGGATCAAGTTAAAGGATGTAAGGTATGATTTAAAAGCGTCGACATGTTAATAAATACCTCTGAGCGACCTATGTATAAATCCCAAACCTTAACCTGTGTTATAAACATCTGATAAACATCCTAACCCGGTTAATGCTAGTAATAATTGATCCAAATTGCAAGGATGGGATCCTATGAGAATGGGTACGACAAACCTTCATGCATGTTCCCTTTCAAAAGAATCCAAGACATTTTTGAAGCATGGCAAGTTGACATAACTGTTCAACCATGTTCAAGAGGTCCCATACTGATAATAAAGGTCCAGATTCGAAGTTGTAAAGTTGCATGATCAAAGCTTGAAAGGTTACAAATTTTTGTTTTCTGGTGAAGGCTTACGGACCGCAAAGGATACCCCTTACGGTCTGTAAGCAAACAGACCTGGGTGATGTTTTTTTGAAAAGCGGATATGGACCGCAAGGCCTTAGCCTTACGGTCCGTAAGGCAGTCCCAGCATCAAAAAACTTGACAGGTGCCTGTTATAACAAGTTTAACCGACTTATATTGCCATTTTTCAATACCATGTGCAGCACAAACTAGTTCTTAGGCACTAGGGACACTTGTAATTGATCAGGGATCAATCCTAGAGTTGTTTGGCATGATCTTGATCAATCAAGATCACTATATAAAGACCCACATTATTTCAATTTTTTGATCATTCATTCACACTCAACTTCTGATCATTTCTGGAGCACAAGAGCCTACCCTAAGCATCATTAGTCGTGCATTGGACCTTGGTAAGCTTCCTTAACCTTCCTTAATCATGATTTACTTAGTTAATTAGCTTAAAGTCAAACCGTTGTAATTAAGGTTTGACTTAACGATTAATCACTAATGGTCTGATGATTAGCCAACTTGAAAGTTGTTATAAGTTGGTAATTATGTGGGCAATAAACCCTTAAAAGGGCACCCTCTGATTCCCGCTCTAACTAGGTCATATGTCGGGTCAAACTTAATCCGAAAAAGTCAACAGAAACTTATTTTTCAAATTAACACATAATTAGCAATGTAGAAGACGTGTAACCTGTTTTGCCACTCATATAACTTGGTAATCAATGCAAGAACATGTCTAAGCATGTTCGACCCGACAATTTTCAGTTTAGGACCGGTTCGGAACCGAAAGTCACATAAATTGACCATTGCTTTGACTTTCAGTTCTGAACCTTATTAGCATGATTTAGAAATGCTTTAGAGCTTCATTAGGTCCGGCTTATATGATAGTATAACCCTCTGTGATTGGCTCGTTGATTGTCCAATTCATTTACACGTTTCCGTTAATTGCCTAATGTTGACCATAATGCCCATTTGACCTTAAAACGAGAATTGTGGAAATATGAGAGGACAATAATCTTTTTTACTGAATTGTAAACATGTCCCTAAATTTTCACATCAGTTTGAGGTCTAGATTAGGAGTTATGCTCAATAGCGTAATTAGAAAGCTTTTTATAAATTAAACGGCGTAATTAGCATAAAGCCTATCTAAACCCAATTTTTGACACCAAACCTTTTACCCACTGATGTAATATAATATTTTGGGATTTTTAAGATTTTTAATTATTTTTAAACTGACCATAACCTAAGGTTATTGCCTTTATTCGGTAATTACCGATTATACCCTTTTGCTTATAAAATGAGTTTTACGTAACAAATTGATACCAAATCTTTGACCACTGATTTGATATGATAAATGAAGAATGTTGAACTTTATAAACTGATCAGAAAACCCAGATTTTCACTCATGACCCGGAAATCACTTAAAACGGCTTTTTACGCGTATTAAACACATAGTATGGGTTTGTAACCATTTTGTCATATAAGACTTATCACCAACTGATATAACCTATTAAATTAAGTTGTTTTATTGATTATTTCAGACCCGAATCTCAGAATTATAATTAATCTCTTTTATAATCTTTAAAATGACCAAAATACCCCTACGGGGCTTAATTTGAGATTATACTCGTTTTGGGCATAATGGAAGGTATCCTACTGATATCACAACATATTTAAAGCATATTAACTTAGGAAACCTGTTCATGACTCATTTGGTTACCCGTTATGCGTTATTCACGTCCGGTTCGGTTTATGTAACTAGTTTGCATAAATTGACCGAAACGGGTCAAACCTTATCATTTTCACCTCAAAATCCAGAATGTGTTTAGTTTACCCATATTATACAAGTCTTCAAACTTGTCGGGTCTAAATCACATTCTATTCCGGTCTTCGCTTAATCATGCGTTCGAACCGTATCTTCCTCTAAAACTAACCGGTCTAAGTTTAGGCTTAATTAAGACCCGTTAGGATTCTAATAGGTTATTATAAACCTTCGTTCTTGAATAGGAGACCCGGTAAAAGCTACGTGCACTTTCTTGTTGTGATTATTACTTGCAAAGGTAAATACTTTTAACTTATTTTCCCTTATACGGGCTTGGGGTACGGTATATAAAATACCGCTTGGTCGGGCATTGAATCTTTAATCGTATGATGGTTAATTCATTGAAATGACCCTTTAAATTGTTTTGTTTGCTTAAAGCCTTTGGGGGGTTAATGACCATGACCCGGATATCCTTGGCATCATTTTACGGAATGGCCACGACCTTAGCACGCGGGTGTAGGAGTACACCCGCTAGTGCATGTATAAATAATAAGGTATAACCGCCGGTTTCTGGAATAACCCGCCGCGGGACTATATCATGTGGTGTGTCTATTAATCTTTAACCCGGCGTCAATCCGGGCTACTGAACGTATAACGAACATGTAATTCTTTTACAAGTTTATATATAAATAATTATCCCAAGTTATAAAATGTTTGTGCCTTGTGCATTCAAATCAATTTCCTAAACCTTTTCAAAATGAGTCAGTTAATTGTATTTACCAGTGTAAACTGACGTATTTTCTCAAAAAGATTAAGTGCAGGTACTACTCGAAATAGGTTGGCCTCTCCTTAGCATCAATAAGAGTCTCGCAAGCTTGGATGCATTTTAGTCTGGTGAACTGCGTTTGCTTTTTATTTTGATCCGCCTGTGGATCTGTCTCAACTGTTTTGTGACACTTAATATTACAATTCATTCAGTTGATATAAATCTATCTTTTACTTCCACTGTGCATTTAAATATTGTGTTGTTTGACTATGATGATATCAACTACATCACGATACTCCCCACCGGGCCCACCGGTAACACGTGGAAATATCGGGGTGTGACAGGTTGGTATCAGAGCCAACACTGAGTGAATTAAACACTAGCCTTTTTGTGTTTAATCTCAGTTACACAGTTGCACATTCCTAAATTTTCGAGTCTAGACAAAGAACTTAAGACTAATCCAAATTGTTTGTAAATTCTAACTTTGTCCTTTATATTTCTTTGTTGCATCTTTCAATTGTTTGACAGGAAATATGCCACCGAGGTTCCGAAGGGGAGGACGAGGCAAGGGGCCAATTTACGCCCCCAACGATCACGAGGCCGGGCCTTCACACTGGCGAACTCCTTCTGCTACCATGAGTGCCGGCCCTCAAGGAGACTGGAGGATCTATTCGGACGCCTCCATATCGTCACTCCTTTGGGCCGCAATCAGAGAACGAGCCTGAAGACTCACGCCACTCCTTCTTGCCATTGCAGCGATCCATGTCGCACCATTCCTTTGGGGACCTCACTCCTGTCTTCCATGGCCGGTTCAACCCGGCAAACTACATTCAAGAACCAATGGGTTTTAACCCATTGGGCCCTGAAGACCATTTCCCCGAAGCTCAGGGAATGGATACAGATGAAGACACGGATCCTGTTGAATCACCTTCTGGGACACCTACTCACCCCATCAAGATTTCGGATGGGTCATCCTTCCATGGATCACCTTACCATGGCCCAGACAGCTACCAGGCGAGATTTAACCAGTATGAATGGTACTTTACACCCTCTCACCATTCATCGCCTCACGAGCAGCAGCAGCAGCAGGATCCCTCCGAGGATTCACGTTTCGTGGCGGTCACGCCACCGCCACCACCGCCGCCAGTACAGCTAGCACCTCCAGAACCACCACGGCATAGAAGAACAGGCGCACGAATGTCTGTGCGAGAAAGGGGTTTTCACTTTAGCACCCCCCCAACACTCAAGTGGCAGTCACTATCCGCCACTGCATGAAGACCCACAAATGGGTGGGCCTTCAAACCCAGTTTCAGAGGTGAATTCTGCACCAGTTGCACCACCACTGCCACCATTGGGATTTGGTAATCCAATTCCTACATACCCCGGTTCGACGGCGTATAATCCATTTGAGCAGCCGGCTCACACTCACTACAACTATGCTGAAGCCGACCCATACCTCGTAGCGGCAAACTACAACACCCTTCATCCTGAAGGACCATATGGGGCCCCCTGGGGAGTGGGATATCCAGCTCATGGGTATCAAATACCTGCTCGACCTCCGTTTCAGCACCAGTCGCAGCCACCACGGTTTTCCCCACCGGAACAGGAGGAAATCCTCCACAGGCTAAACAGGGTGGAACGAGAATTTCAAGAAGAGCGTAGGAATAACAGGGGATTCCTCAAGGGCCTAGCAAGCTTGTTAAAAAGAAAGAAGAAGAGGGATCATTGAATCCCTATATGTATTGTTTTATTTACTTGTCTTTCTTTAGTCCCTGCGTGGACTTGTCTTTCCTTAGTCCCTGCGAGGACTTGTCTTTTTAGTCCCTGCGTGGACATCTATCTTAGTAATCAGTCCCTGCGAGGACTTGTATTATCAGTTTAGCCCTTGCGTGGGCAAGTTATTTCTGTTAAAAGTCCCGTTTAGGGCAATGTGTACTCCTTGTAATGTTTAATGGAATGTTAAATTTAAAAATTTCATTTTTGTCATTATATGTATAAATATACTATACATGAAATAAATAAATTAAAAATCATTCCTCTTAAACTAATCTGCCTATTTAAATATTAATTAAAAATCTTAAGGGTATAACCTAGCCTACATGACATTATAAGTCTTGGCCAAGATGGTAAGACCTGTTTAAAAATATTTAAATCCTTGTTAACATCTGAAAACATGTTAACGCTCCTGGCAGACGTGATTCGTTAAAATCACACACGTCATTCTTGTAATAGGAATTCTTCAAAGGATTTCCTATCCTAACTTGATGATCTATAAATCATGGGTTTAAATCATCAATTAAGATGATCACTTATTAAACATCCATTGGTGATGTAGTGCCTACGGGACATAATAAATGTCAAATAAGACAAAAGACAGTTGTAGTCTACGACTCCCTGTCAGAAAAAGGTAAAGAACTATGTTCAAACCTTAATGCCTTGATTCTCCGAAACCATGGCTTATGATTTATAAATGTCCCTGTGACTAGGCCTTTTGTGCCACCAATAATGTTGTTATTGTTTTATAATTAGGATAAATTATAATAAAAATCCTAAATAAATATGATTAACAAACTTACCAAATGTGGTCTATGTTTACCATGGTTAATGAATTGCCATAAAAGACGATTCCATAATAGACTCCCAAATAAATTATTTTTCAATATCTTATGTAACAGTTCGAACTACATGGCTGACTAGGATGAGATCAACAGTCACCCAAGGGAGAATCATGATAATACCCGAATTAACATAGCAGGTGCAGAGCTCCAAGCATTAATCGACAATGCTGTTGCAAAAGCCTTGGATAGGCAGTATAGTGAGTCGAGCGGTACTCGAAGCAGAACCCAATCAGTACCCCATTCCAAACCTAAGACTTATTCAGAGGCTCACAGCAAGCCACCCTCCAAGAAAGAAGAGCCAAAGAAAGACGAGGACGATCATCACTCTTCAAATCAGCAAAGTGTCCCATCAAAGAAGATCGAGCTTAAGCAAGAACCGCGTGGTAAGTCATGCACATATAAGTATTTTGTCACATGCAAACCGAGAGACTTTACTGGGGAAAAAGGAGCTGTCGACTGCATGACATGGTTAGACGAAATGGACACTGTGGTTGATATCAGCGGGTGCGCTGATAAGGATGTGGTGAAGTTCGTATCTCAGTCATTCAAGGGCGAGGCATTAGCTTGGTGGAGGTCATTAATCCAAGCTACAGGAAAAATCCCACTGTACAATATGTCATGGGATCAGTTTATGACGTTGATTAAGGAAAACTACTGCCCTCAGCATGAGGTTGAAAAGATTGAAGCTGATTTCTTGTCACTGGTTATAAGAAACCTAGATTGTCAAGCCTACCTTACAAGCTTCAACACCATGTCAAGGTTGGTTCCTTATCTTGTGACACCGGAACCCAAGAGGATAGCTCGATTCATCGGGGGTTTAGCCCCATAGGTTACGACCAGTGTGAAAGCCTCTAGACCAGCTACCTTCCGGTCTGCAGATGATATAGCATTATCTCTTACTCTGGACGCGGTCAGGCAGAGATCGCTGAGAAACACTGATGCTGAGAAAAGGAAACGTGAGGATGATAACTCACGGCGATCGGATAAGAGACATAAGGGAAACAATGACCACAAAAAGGGTTCTAGATCTAAGAAAGATGGTCATCAGTCGGGTGATAAACCCAAATGTAAAATCTGCAAGAAACATCACTTCGGGAAGTGCAGATATGAATCGAAATCCCAGTCACAGCCACGGGCATGTGGGATTTGCAAGTCTTCTGAGCACAAGACCTTAAACTGGAAGAAAATCAAGGATGCTACGTGCTATAGCTGCAATGAAAAAGGGCATATCAAGTCCAACTGCCCAAAATATGCCAAGAAACCAGAAGAAGGTAAAAAGACCAACGCTAGGGTCTTTAAAATGGATGCTAAGGAGGCAGTGCAGGATGATAACGTGATAACAGGTACCTTTCTTATAAATGATGTTTATGCGAGGGTATTGTTTGATTCGGGGGCGGATAAGTCATTTGTAGATAATAAGTTTTGTAAGTTGCTGAATTTACCTCTTAAAACCCTAAGTGTGAAATATGAGGTGGAATTAGCTGATGGTACCTTAGAAACCGCCTCAACCGTGTTAGATGGATGTTTCATATCCATTAGGAACCACTCTTTTCCGTTATCCTTACTTCCTTTGAAATTAGCCGGTTTCGATATAGTAGTGGGCATGGATTGGTTGTCTCGCAACCAAGCCCAGATCGTTTGTGCTAAGAAGCAAGTGATTGTCAGAACTCCTCATGGCGAGCCTTTGACAATCCAAGGAGATACTAAGTACGGAATGCTTGAGCAAGTGTCCATGCTCAAGGCATCAAGATGTTTGAAGAAGGGTTGTGTTATCTACATGGCGCAAGTAACTGTTGATGAACCAAATCCTAAGATCGAAGACATACCCATTATCTCTGAATATCCAGGAGTATTCCCTGAAGAACTACCTGGTTTACCCGCAGATAGGCAAGTGGAGTTCAGGATTGACATTATTCCTGGAGCAGCACCTGTTGCAAGAGCGCCTTACAGATTGGCACCAACGGAGATGAAAGAGTTGAGGACTCAACTGGATGATTTATTAGCCAAAGGATTTATTAGACCTAGCTCATCCCCTTGGGGAGCGACAATCCTGTTTGTGAAGAAAAAGGATGGGTCGATGCGTCTGTGCATCGATTATCGAGAACTTAACAAAGTTACTATCAAGAATCGGTATCCATTGCCCAGGATCGACGACTTGTTCGATCAACTTCAAGGAGCGAGTTATTTTTCCAAGATTGACTTAAGGTCAGGATATCATCAACTGAAGGTCAAGGATGAAGATGTACATAAGACTGCATTTAGGACTCGTTATGGTCATTACGAGTTCTTAGTGATGCCTTTTGGACTCACTAATGCACCAGCCGCATTCATGGATCTCATGAACTGTGTCTGCAAGCCTTACATGGATAAATTTGTCATCGTCTTCATCGATGATATTCTTATTTACTCAAAGAGTCAAGCTGACCATGAGAAGCACCTCCATTGCATTCTGAAACTGCTTCTTCGAGAGAAGCTCTACGCCAAATTCTCTAAGTGTGAATTTTGGCTTCGTGAAGTCCAATTTCTTGGACATGTGGTTAGTGAACGCGAAATCCAGGTAGATCCCGCTAAGGTTGAAGCTGTCATGAATTGGCAAGAGCCGAAGATGCCCACAGAGATTCGCAGCTTCTTGGGATTGGCAGGATATTACAGGCGTTTTATTGAAAAATTTTCAAGGATTGCTGCACCCCTAACTTCTTTGACTAGGAAGAATATTAAGTTCGACTAGGGACCGAAGCAACAAGAATCCTTTGATATCCTTAAGCAGAAGCTAAGCAATGCACCAGTGTTGACATTGCGTGAAGGGATTGAAGAATTTGTAGTATACTGTGATGCATCACACACCGGTATGGGGTGTGTGCTTATGCAGAAAGGCAAGGTTATTGCCTATGCTTCTCGACAGCTAAAGGTGCACGAGAAGAACTACACCACCCATGACTTGGAGTTGGGTGCCGTTGTATTTGCACTAAAACTTTGGAGGCATTACTTGTATGGAACTAAGTGTGTGATCTATTCTGATCACAAGAGCCTTCAACATCTGTTCAATCAGAAGGACTTGAACATGAGGCAGCGACGATGGATGGAAACTCTGAATGACTATGACTGTGAAATAAGATACCATCCAGGCAAGGCAAATGTAGTCGCCGATGCCTTGAGTCGAAAGGAAAGAGTGAAGCCTATAAGAATCAATGCCAAGAGCATTGAGATAAAGAACGGTTTGAATGAAAGGTTGTTAGCTGCACAGAAGGAAGCTGTGCTGGAAGCTAACTATCCTGATGAAAAGCTAGGAGTAACTGAAGAACACTTATCCTATGGCAAGGACGGAATTCTGAGACTAAATGGACGAATATGGGTTCCAGTTTATGAAGGACTTCGGGATGTTATCCTCCAGGAAGCCCACAGTTCTAAATACTCCGTTCATCCTGGGGCTGACAAGATGTACCAAGATCTGAAAGCAAATTTTTGGTGGATAGGCTTGAAGAAGTCTATAGCCGCCTATGTAGCTAAATGTTTGACGTGTGCGCAAGTCAAAGCTGAACACCAGAAGCCGTCAGGTTTGCTACAACAGCCTGAACTTCCTACGTGGAAGTGGGAAATGGTAACAATGGATTTCATCACCAACTTGCCAAAGACAAAGAAAGGAAATGATACTATATGGGTGATAGTAGATAGACTGACTAAGTCAGCACATTTCCTACCCATTAAGGAGACCTATAGCTCCGACATGTTAGCCCAATTGTACGTAGATAAGATTGTATCTCTGCATGGTGTACCAGTATCTATTATCTCTGACAGAGATACTAGATACACAACACATTTTTGGAAAAGTTTCCAACAATCTTTGGGCACACGCTTAAATTTTAGTACGGCTTACCATCCTCAGACGGACGGGCAGAGTGAACGTACCATCCAAACTTTGGAAGACATGCTTCGTGCATGTGTGATAGACTTAGGTGGTAGTTGGGATAACCACCTGCCATTAATCGAATTCTCTTATAACAATAGCTATCATACAAGCATTAAGGCTGCGCCTTTCGAGGCCTTGTACGGTAGGAAGTGCAGAACGCCCGTTTGTTGGGCGAAAGTTGGAGATGTCCAACTATCAGGACCTGAAATAGTCCTGGAGACGACAGATAAGATTGTACAAATACGCGATCGTCTCAAAGCTGCCAGGGATACTCAGAAAAGCTACGCAGATTTAAGGCGTAAACCTCTGAAATTCGAGGTAGGTGACAAGGTACTACTTAAGGTATCACCCTGGAAAGGGGTAATGCGTTTTGGCAAGAAGGGCAAGTTAAGCCACAGATACATAGGACCAATCGAGATCATCGAATGTGTCGGATCAGTGGCGTATAAGCTAAATTTGCCTGTAGAGCTCAGTGGTATTCATAACGTATTCCACATCTGCAATATGAAGAAATGTCTAGCTGATGAATCACTAGTCATACCACATACAGATGTGCACATCGATGAGAGCTTGAAGTTTGTTGAAAAGCCTGTGTCGATCGAGGATCGATGGGTTAAGAAGCTTCGAAGGAAGCATATACCGATTGTAAAAGTGAAATGGGATGCCCGTAGAGGTCCCAAGTACACGTCGGAGGTAGAGTCCACAATGAAAGAGAAATACCCTCATTTATTTTAGTAAATCTCGAGGTCGAGATTTCTTTTAAGGGGGTGAGGATGTAACACCTTGAAAATTTGTGTCCAATAAAATACAGACACGTGTCACATAAGATAAATGTGTCATCAATTTAGGATCAAGTTAAAGGATGTAAGGTATGATTTAAAAGGGTCGACATGTTAATAAATACCTCTAAGCGACCTATGTATAAATCCCAAACCTTAACCTGTGTTATAAACATCTGATAAACATCCTAACCCGGTTAATGCTAGTAATAATTGATCCAAATTGCAAGGATGGGATCCTATGAGAATGGGTACGACAAACCTTCATGCATGTTCCCTTTCAAAAGAATCCAAGACATTTTTGAAGCATGGTAAGTTGACATAACTGTTCAAGCATGTTTAAGAGGTCCCATACTGATAATAAAGGTCCAGATTCGAAGTTGTAAAGTTGCATGATCAAAGCTTGAAAGGTTACAAATTTTTGTTTTCTGGTGAAAGCTTACGGACCGCAAAGGATACCCCTTACGGTCTGTAAGCAAACAGACCTGGGTGATGTTTTTTTGAAAAATGGATACGGACCGCAAGGCCTTAGCCTTACGGTCCGTAAGGCAGTCCCAGCATCAGAAAACTTGACAGGTGCCTGTTATAACAAGTTTAACCGACTTATATTGCCATTTTTCAATACCATGTGCAGCACAAACTAGTTCTTAGGCACTAGGGACACTTGTAATTGATCAAGGATCAATCCTAGAGTTGTTTGGCATGATCTTGATCAATCAAGATCACTATATAAAGACCCACATTATTTCAATTTTTTGATCATTCATTCACACTCAACTTCTGATCATTTCTGGAGCACAAGAGCCTACCCTAAGCATCATTAGTCGTGCATTGGACCTTGGTAAGCTTCCTTAACCTTCCTTAATCATGTTTTACTTAGTTAATTAGCTTAAAGTCAAACCGTCGTAATTAAGGTTTGACTTAACGATTAATCACTAATGGTCTGATGATTAGCCAACTTGAAAGTTGTTATAAGTTGGTAATTATGTGGGCAATAAACCCTTAAAAGGGCACCCTCTGATTCTGTTAGGACCGGTTTGACTCCGAACGATTGCGAACCGACTCGTACGATGTGCGGAATCCGTGTACGAGCAAGACCGAAACATACGAGACGTACAATGAACGTGATTCTATTCAAAGATCTGAAATCGTTACAGGAACCGTGAATCACCTAGACACTTTCTCTCTCTAGTTTCTCTCTCTAGAACTAGAGCTCTCAAATGTAGCAAATGAGCAAAAGTGTCAAAAGTCTTCCAAAAGTCCTAAATGAGAACACTAAGTTCTCTATTTATAGGCCAAGAGACATAATGAGATATCTCATTATTTACACAAATGCCACCTTGCCTTTTACTAAAATATAACACTATAAGCACTAAACTTAATCAATTTCTGCTACGGTCTTGAGATGACGGAGGCGATAGACATACTGCACTAACAGACTCCCCCTTGGATATTGCCACAGTCAATCTCAAACATTCAGACTCGTAGCTTCTTTTCTTTCTCTCTCTTTAGCTCGAACAGAATCCCCGTGGATCTGTCTTCAGCTCCAGCTCCTTTCTTTCAATAGATTCTTCAGGCTCCCCCTTTCGTCAAGCTTCCGTGCTTTGGGATCGACACCTGGCTTTCCGGTTACAAGCTCTTCTGGGAAAAGTATCCTGGCGCCTATGCACGCTTCCCCTTGCGTTGAGCTCGTCTTCAGACTCCCCCTTAGACTCGGCTATCGGGATCGTAGTCTGGAATCTGCAACACTCATACATTTATAAGTAAAACATTTTTAGATTTCCAGGTATCGTAACCTGGCTCTATTAAACTTTCTAAATCAAGATCCTGGGACTAAGATATAATAATATGAAATAAATCCAGGATTACTTGATACTCTCCCCCTATCAACAATCTTCAAAGATTTGGCAGTTTCAACGAACCGGATCGGAAACTAGCTCTTTTTCAGATTTTAACAATATAAGCATCCAACTCCCTCACAGTTAATCATCCAAGTCCAAATTAATGACCTTGGAGATATCACAAACTGTTTTTGATTTTTGATTTTTAAAAGTTTTCAAGTTTCAAATTAATGATCTTGTTTTATTTTCAGAAACACAATCAGCATACTTAGATTTTGAAACTCAGTTCTCAGACATCGGTTGTCGAAAATAAAACAGAAATCAAAATCTTTTTGTATATTTCTGAAAATATAAAGCAGTAAAGAAATATGTACAAACATATTTACAGACAATATTTTTGTTTGAGTTTGCGTTAGAGGATCATATCAGTTTTTGACAAGTCACAAGTACCGTTGAGCTTAGTTACACATTAAGAATTAAACAATTCACTTAGATTGTCGATATATTGATCCACTTAAATTTTCACACAAACTTCAACTGATTCAGGATATGAATTAGGTGTTTTAAGAACTTAAACTTATTCATGTGTCCCACCTCTTGAATATACTCCCGTATCCAGATCCCAATATTCAGTCTTACAGGTGAGTATACCTAGATGATATCTGTAAGGGGAATAAATTATAGTACGAAACCGTGAGAGCTCAGGTCAGAACTTCCGTTCAGCAAAGAGATGACAGCTCGACTTTTCGGTGTGTCCCCTTTAGAGGATCTTTTTGTTACAACAGCCATGAATAGCATTTTTCAATGTTTCATCATTTTTTAGCTGAGGGCTGTGCTATGTTTCAAGCAATGCGGAAAGTATTCTCCGGGGACTAGGCCATTGCTTCCGCAAAATCAGAAGTCCCGGGATAATACCCCAGATATCACTAAGCATAAAGACCTAGTATCTCAGAAAGAGGGACCTTTCAAACGAGATTTCAGGGGTTACCTATATATCCAAGTAGTGTTCCCCACGAAATAAGCAAGTTTGAATTTAAGTTTATATCCCGAAAAAGTTTACTAAATGTATAAAAACCTATCGGCATATCATCAGTGAGACCGTTTAACGCTATATGAACATTACATTTCTTTAGCATACTGTAACTGTCTACTGATGTACTATCATTTCCTCTTTTTACACAAAAACTCAATTTTGAATTTTTATCATGTTTTTGACTTTTTCAAATTTTCTAATGTTTTTGGATTTTCTGACAATTTCTTACTCCCCCTAAAATGCAAAACCATTTAAAGAAAATTTGACAACCTGATACTGATAGCTTTGTCTCGCCATCCATTTTCTGTATCTCATGCTCTGTTTTGCAGAAAATATAACGTACCCCCATGATTTACAACCCATTGATTTTCGACAGTTTGAAAACCGTTTTTCAATCTTATGAAAGTAATCATGTTTGTTCAGCCGTGAGGGTTTCGGCGTATTCAATCAGAACTCCCCCTTACAACAAACTATTTTCCCATAATGATTTCAAAACACTGAAGTTTGTGTTAATCAGAATGGTTTTTCCGGAAAAATTAGTTTGTTTACCCATCACTTGTGGGTTCGGGGTCATCTCATCACCTTGTTCTCTTTTAACCGTTTTGAAAATTTAACATTATTAGGTCAAACACCACTAACACTTGTAGAAAATCAAGTACAACTTAATGTCCTTGATTAACCACTTGTAAGACGAAATATCACAGTTACCATCCTGTGAATTTCTCAAGAATGATGCCGATACCTGCTTCACACTTACCAACCTGGAAGCTCCGGCAAGTCAGGAATTCAACCAACAGATTTTGACACCCAAGCCTGACCAGCCTTAGGTGTGTTTTGAACATTTCTCTTTTCTTCATAAAATTCTTTTGCCCCTTTTACCTTTCCATCAGCCATCTTGCTAAAAATATGTTTAACATTGCTATTAAACATTTTTCCAGCATCAACACCTTTTGATTTTAGGTTTGCGGCTCGTAATGGTGGAAAGTTCTCATCATTCATTAATGGAACTGTCTCTTCCTTTTTTACCTCAACTTGTGGCTCATATGATTTTGTGGAATCAGATTCATTGCCCGAACTTGGCTTGTCTGACTTGGATGAGCCAGATTCATCGCCAATAACTTTCTTTTTCTTCTTGTTTGTCCTCAAATTTGCATCTGAAGAATTCGATTTTCTTGGCTTTGCAGTCGAGTGAATCAATTCATCAGAACTCTTATTCGAACCAACTGGTGAACCTGAAGACAAAATCTTCTCCAAATACTCTCTCGCCTTCTTCCTCTTCTTCCTCAGTCTGTCTCTCTGCCCCTGTGAAAGCTTTACTTTCTTATCTTCCACTTTCTGTTTTTTGGGCTTGACAGTGACTGGTTTCTTTACCGTTCTCTGAGATTCAACCCTCGATCTTCCCATAGATCTCCTTGGGCAATCTCTAACAATGTGTCCTCTGATTTGACAATTATAGCATCTTCTTGTCTCATAACTCCAATTCTGGCAGTTAACAGCAATGTGTCCTCTAACACCACAGGTGTAGCACATTCTGTTATCGTACCATTCACCACTTTCACACCATATGCTTAGATCATAACATTGTCTGGCTTTGCGGTAATCATCACTCTTCTTCAATGCTGTATTTGTCTTTTGAGCACTGTGGTCAAACCTGCACCACTTATTACCATCATTTTGTGAATTTTCATTTACAAATTTTTGTGATTTTTTATAATGATTGGATGACTGAACTGATGAGCTTTTATTTTCATTTTTTAAATTTTTTGAATTTTTAACTTTTTGTTTCTGTTCTACACTCTTCTTAACAGGTTTTTGCTTAGAACATTCACCTGTTTCAGTAGATTGCAAAACAGTATTTTTAAATTTTTCTTGTAAATCTAAAAATATTTTTCTTTTCTTTTCTTTTTCTATTTCATCATCAGCTTTGTCATCACAATCTTCAATTTTGACTTTGTCAAAATTTGTGACATTGTCACTTATTGGAACAGAATTGATCGGTTTTGGACAAACATATGATGTAGAAGTCACAAAACTTTTCAACTTGTTTTCTAAATCAATAATTTTCTTTCTATTACATTCGGCTTCTTTTTCAAGTCGAATGATATTCTCAAGATGAGAATTTATTGCACATTGTTTTTCAAGATTATTTTTACCAAAAACATCTCTCTCATCTTCTAAAATCTTTAACTGACTTTTGAAATCATTTTTAAATTTTAATTTTTCATTTTCAAACTCTTTTTCTTTTTCTTTCAAAAACTTGTTATCCAATGTCAAACTGTCCATATCACTCAACAGTTTGATATTTTCAGATTTTAGTTTTTCACAGTTTAAGTGCAACTCCAGAATCTGTTCATCATCAGCTTTCTTCCCATCTTTTAAAGCTTTGTTTTCCAATGTCAAATTCTCCGCATCACTCAAGAATTTGGCATTGTCTGCACCAAGTTTATCACATTTTGAGCATTTTTCATTCATCTTTTCACCATCAGCTTCTTTCTTTGTTTCCATCCTGAATGTTCCTGCACAAAAAATTTTAACAAAATCAAGAGGGTTTGCATATTCATCAATAAAGCAACCTCTCTTAATATCATATTTCATGACATTTTTTGCAGCAAGACACACAGAGACTCTTTTTCTCATTTCAATGATCACTTCCAAATTTATCTTTTCTAAATCCCTTTTTATTTCATTCATCAACTCTACTTTTCTTGTTTCTTTATCAAACTCATGTGATCTAAGTTTATTGATGAATTCTCTATAATGAAGCTTTGAGAAACTAGCATCCCTTTTTAGCTCACTTAAAAATTCATCCCATTCTAAAGGTAATGCATCAGTAAATTTTGAAATTTTTTTAGCATTTGAAACCCTTATCTCATATTTATCTAACTTATCATTCAACTCATCAAATCGTTTATCCAACTTCTCCAATGATTCATGTTTCATGCATAGGAAATTTTCGGATCTTTTAATCCAAACGTCCTTCTTGTTCTTCTTATCAATCCAAGAATCAGAAATCCAAACGTTTAAATCTTTAAGATTCTCATTTTCCTGTTCATCAAACGTTTTAGCCATCTTGAATTACCTGAAAATAAACAAACAAGATTAGTTCGATTACTATCAAACAACTTGATTGTACAAATACTCGAGTGGTGATCCGGATGACTTGTTTTTTAATCGAGTAGCAATGGCACTATACGACAAATCGTTATCTGAATTGTGATTTTCAACAAATTCTCATTGGGCCGCAAATCAAATGAGTCGGAACAATTCAATGTTTCACGTGGGCTTTTGGTTACCTTCAATTAAATGGCTGACAAACTATTAATATTCATGTAAGACAGAAACAAATCACGTGCGATACTGAAATCTCATGAATACAGACTTATGCAAATTCTGAATGCTATGCTGACACAAATCACACTACTTCACATGCAATGTTAATGTGAATCTATCTATGCGAGAAAATCACGTGACCTCTGATGCAGATTATTAATGATATCAAGAAATTTGTTGACAAAAGTGACTTTAGTGGGAGATGTAATGACACGTATAGCTTTGATGTGGATTACTTAACCGTCCGGATAGGTCAACAAAGGTCAAAGCGGATTGTTATACGCGCGGATGGGGATCCGGAAGATGTTATACGCACGGGTGGTGATACGCACGGGTGGGGATGTTATCCGCGCGGACAAGTTGTCCGTGCGTATGGCAAGTCAACACGGATGGCTGAAAGTAATCCGTGCGTGTGGGAAATGATGCTATCCGTGCGTATGATGCTATCCGTGCGTAAGATGTGTTGACTTGTCAAAGCCCTAGTTTATCAATGACACAAGACGACAAACTATTATGATGGCAATGTCTTAAACGATAATCTTTGGTATTCCAAGTGCTTTCACATGCAAACTGATATCATGTAGATGACAACAACATCAATGGCTTCTCATGCAAACTGACAATCACATGCACCCTTATCTTATCTCGAGTCAAGAGATTCTTATGACACACTGACAAATTCAATACTGGAATCACGTGACCTTGATGTATGTAATTAAATGATAGCAGGTTACTATGTTGACTAAATGAATTAAACGGGTGAGAAATTGTGACACGTAATGCTATCCGTGCGTGTGGCAGAGTCAAACAAGTCAACCCGGATAAGTTGTGCGTGCGGAGATGCTATCCGTGCGTACAGGTCAACAAATAGTCAACGCGGATAGTTGTGCGTGCGTGTGACTCATGCGTACAGTTAGGTCAACAAATAGTCAACGCGTATTGTTATCCGCACGGGTGGGGATACGCACGGGTGGGCTATCCGTGCGGAGAACAACAAACATAACAGCAGCAACTTCTATCATTTTTCGAACAAAAAATCTCAAATTTCTCACAAATTACTTAGAGTTATGATTTGAAACTTTGAAGGCTTGTAAATCATGCATATTCGCTCAACATATCCGAAAATTATCAATTTTTAACCGTAAAATCCTTGTTAATTTTGCGTTTTTCTGTTTAAAACGTGAAAAGATGTAAAAGTGAAAAATTGATCAATTCTGATGCGATTTTGGATCTGAAAACGATGAAATCTTGTGCGAAATCGTGTGAATGATCTGAGCAATCGAACTCCTTGCTCTGATACCACTTGTTAGGACCGGTTTGACTCCGAACGATTGCGAACCGACTCGTACGACGTGCGGAATCCGTGTACGAGCAAGACCGAAACACACGAGACGTACAATGAACGTGATTCTATTCAAAGATCTGAAATCGTTACAGGAACCGTGAATCACCTAGACACTTTCTCTCTCTAGTTTCTCTCTCTAGAACTAGAGCTCTCAAATGTAGCAAATGAGCAAAAGTGTCAAAAGTCTTCCAAAAGTCCTAAATGAGAACACTAAGTTCTCTATTTATAGGCCAAGAGACATAATGAGATATCTCATTATTTACACAAATGCCACCTTGCCTTTTACTAAAATATAACACTATAAGCACTAAACTTAATCAATTTCTGCTACGGTCTTGAGATGACGGAGGCGATAGACATACTGCACTAACAGATTCCCGCTCTAACTAGGACATATGTCGGGTCAAACTTAATCCGAAAAAGTCAACAGAAACTTATTTTTCAAATTAACACATAATTAGCAATGTAGAAGACGTGTAACCTGTTTTGCCACTCATATAACTTGGTAATCAATGCAAGAACATGTCTAAGCATGTCCGACCCGACAATTTTCAGTTTAGGACCGGTTCGGAACCGAAAGTCACATAAATTGACCATTGCTTTGACTTTCAGTTCTGACCCTTATTAGCATGATTTAGAAATGCTTTAGAGCTTCATTAGGTCCGGCTTATATGATAGTATAACCCTCTGTGATTGGCTCGTTGATTGTCCGATTCATTTACACGTTTCCGTTAATTGCCTAATGTTGACCATAATGCCCATTTGACCTTAAAACGAGAATTTTGGAAATATGAGAGGACAATAATCTTTGTTACTGAATTGTAAACATGTCCCTAAATTTTCACATCAGTTTGAGGTCTAGATTAGGAGTTATGCTCAATAGCGTAATTAGAAAGCTTTTTATAAATTAAACGGCGTAATTAGCATAAAGCCTATCTAAACCCAATTTTTGACACCAAACCTTTTACCCACTGATGTAATATAATATTTTGGGATTTTTAAGATTTTTAATTATTTTTAAACTGACCATAACCTAAGGTTATTGCCTTGATTCGGTTATTACCGATTATACCCTTTTGCTTATAAAATGAGTTTTACATAGCAAATTGATACCAAATCTTTGGCCACTGATTTGATACGATAAATGAAGAACGTTGAACTTTATAAACTGATCAGAAAACCTAGATTTTCAGTCATGACCCGAAAATCGCTTAAAACGGCTTTTTACGCGTATTAAACACATAGTATGGGTTTGTAACCATTTTGTCATATAAGACTTATAACCAACTGATATAACCTATTAAATTAAGTTTTTTTACTGATTATTTCAGACCCGAATCTCAGAATTATAATTAATCTCTTTTATAATCTTTAAAATGACCAAAATACCCCTACGGGGCTTAATTTGAGATTAAACTCGTTTTGGGCATAATGGAAGGTATCCTACTGATATCACAACATATTTAAAGCATATTAACTTAGGAAACCTGTTCATGACTCATTTGGTTACCCGTTATGCGTTATTCACGTCCGGTTCGGTTTATGTAACTAGTTTGCATAAATTGACCGAAACGGGTCAAACCTTATCATTTTCACCTCAAAATCCAGAATGTGTTTAGTTTACCCATATTATACAAGTCTTCAAACTTGTCGGGTCTAAATCACATTCTATTCCGGTCTTCGCTTAATCATGCGTTCGAACCGTATCTTCCTCTAAAACTAACCGGTCTAAGTTTAGGCTTAATTAAAGACCCGTTAGGATTCTAATAGGTTATTATAAACCTTCGTTCTTGAATAGGAGACCCGGTAAAAGCTACGTGCACTTGCTTGTTGTGATTATTACTTGCAAAGGTAAATACTTTTAACTTATTTTCCCTTATACGGGCTTGGGGTACGGTATATAAAATACCGCTTGGTCGGGCATTGAATCTTTAATCGTATGATGGTTAATTCATTGAAATGACCCGTTTAAATTGTTTTGTTTGCTTAAAGCCTTTGGGGGGTTAATGACCATGTCCCGGATATCCTTGGCATCATTTTACGGAATGGCCACGACCTTAGCACGCGGGTGTAGGCGTACACCCGCTAGTGCATGTATAAATAATAAGGTATAACCGCCGTTTTCGGGAATAACCCGCCGCGGGACTATATCATGTCGTGTGTCTATTAATCTTTAACCCAGCGTCAATCCGGGCTACTGAACGTATAACGAACATGTAATTCTTTTACAAGTTTATATATAAATAATTATCCCAAGTTATAAAATGTTTGTGCCTTGTGCATTCAAATCAATTTCCTAAACCTTTTCAAAATGAGTCAGTTAATTGTATTTACCAGTGTAAACTGACGTATTTTCTCAAAAAGATTAAGTGCAGGTACTACTCGAAATAGGCTGGCCTCTCCTTAGCATCAATAAGAGTCTCGCAAGCTTGGATGCATTTTAATCTGTTGAACTGCGTTTCCTTTTTATTTTGATCCGCCTGTGGATCTGTCTCAACTGTTTTGTGACACTTAATATTACAATTCATTCAGTTGATATAAATCTATCTTTTGCTTCCGCTGTGCATTTAAATATTGTGTTGTTTGACTATGATGATATCAACTACGTCACGATACTCCCCACCGGGCCCACCGGTAACACGTGGAAATATCGGGGTGTGACAGGTTGGTATCAGAGCCAACACTGAGTGAATTAAACACTAGCCTTTTTGTGTTTAATCTCAGTTACACAGTTGCACATTCCTAAATTTTCGAGTCTAGACAAAGAACTTAAGACTAATCCAAATTGTTTGTAAATTATAACTTTGTCCTTTATATTTCTTTGTTGCATCTTTCAATTGTTTGACAGGAAATATGCCACCGAGGTACTGAAGGGGAGGACGAGGCAAGGGGCCAATCCACGCCCCCAACGATCACGAGGCCGGGCCTTCACACCGGCGAACTCCTTCTGCTACCATGAGTGCCGGCCCTCAAGGAGACTGGAGGATCTATTCGGAGCCCGCAAGGCGATCTGCCTCGTTTAGCTCAACGCCTCCATATCGTCACTCCTTTGGGCCGCAATCAGAGAACGAGCCTGAAGACTCACGCCACTCCTTCTTGCCATTACAGCGATCCATGTCGCACCATTCCTTTGGGGACCCCACTCCTGTCTTCCATGGCCGGTTCAACCCGGCAAACTACATTCAAGAACCAGTGGGTTTTAACCCATTGGGCCCTGAAGACCATTTCCCCGAAGCTCAGGGAATGGATACAGATGAAGACACGGATCCTGTTGAACCACCTTCTGGGACACCTACTCACCCCATCAAGATTTCGGATGGGTCATCCTTCCATGGATCACCTTACCATGGCCCAGACAGCTACCAGGCGAGATTTAACCAGTATGAATGGTACTTTACACCCTCTCACCATTCATCGCCTCACGAGCAGCAGCAGCAGGATCCCTCCGAGGATTCGCGTTTCGTGGCGGTCACGCCACTGCCACCACCGCGGCCAGTACAGCTAGCACCTCCAGAACCACCAAGGCGTAGAAGAACAGGCGCACGAATGTCTGTGCGAGAAAGGGGTTTTCACTTTAGCACCCCCCCAACACTCAAGTGGCAGTCACTATCCGCCACTGCATGAAGACCCACAAATGGGTGGGCCTTCAAACCCAGTTTCAGAGGTGAATTCTGCACCAGTTGCACCACCACCGCCACCATTGGGATTTGGTAATCCAATTCCTACATACCCCGGTTCGACGGCGTATAATCCATTTGAGCAGCCGGCTCACACTCACTACAACTATGCTGAAGCCGACCCATACCTCGTAGCGGCAAACTACAACGTCCTTCATCCTGAAGGACCATATGGGGCCCCGTGGGGAGTGGGATATCCAGCTCATGGGTATCAAATACCTGCTCGACCTCCGGTTCAGTACCAGTCGCAGCCACCACGGTTTTCCCCACCGGAACAGGAGGAAATCCTCCACAGGCTAAACAGGGTGGAATGAGAATTTCAAGAAGAGCGTAGGAATAACAGGGGATTCCTCAAGGGCCTAGCAAGCTTGTTAAAAGGAAAGAAGAAGAGGGATCATTGAATCCCTATATGTATTGTTTTATTTACTTGTCTTTCTTTAGTCCCTGCGTGGACTTGTCTTTCCTTAGTCCCTGCGAGGACTTGTCTTTTTAGTCCCTGCGTGGACATCTATCTTAGTAATCAGTCCCTGCGAGGACTTGTATTATCAGTTTAGCCCCTGCGTGGGCAAGTTATTTCTGTTAAAAGTCCCGTTTAGGGCAATGTGTACTCCTTGTAATGTTTAATGGAATGTTAAATTTAAAAATTTCATTTTTGTCATTATATGTATAAATATACTATACATGAAATAAATAAATTAAAAATCATTCCTCTTAAACTAATCTGCCTATTTAAATATTAATTAAAAATCTTAAGGGTATAACCTAGCCTACATGACATTATAAGTCTTGGCCAAGATGGTAAGACCTGTTTAAAAATATTTAAATCCTTGTTAACATCTGAAAACATGTTAACGCTCCTGGCAGACGTGATTCGTTAAAATCACACACGTCATTCTTGTAATAGGAATTCTTCAAAGGATTTCCTATCCTAACTTGATGATCTATAAATCATGGGTTTAAATCATCAATTAAGATGATCACTTATTAAACATCCATTGGTGATGTAGTGCCTACGGGACATAATAAATGTCAAATAAGACAAAAGACAGTTGTAGTCTACGACTCCCTGTCAGAAAAAGGTAAAGAACTATGTTCAAACCTTAATGCCTTGATTCTCCGAAACCATGGCTTATGATTTATAAATGTCCCTGTGACTAGGCCTTTTGTGCCACCAATAATGTTGTTATTGTTTTATAATTAGGATAAATTATAATAAAAATCCTAAATAAATATGATTAACAAACTTACCAAATGTGGTCTATGTTTACCATGGTTAATGAATTGCCATAAAAGACGATTCCATAATAGACTCCCAAATAAATTATTTTTCAATATCTTATGTAACAGTTCGAACTACATGGCTGACTAGGATGAGATCAACAGTCACCCAAGGGAGAATCATGATAATACCCGAATTAACATAGCAGGTGCAGAGCTCCAAGCATTAATCGACAATGCTGTTGCAAAAGCCTTGGATAGGCAGTATAGTGAGTCGAGCGGTACTCGAAGCAGAACCCAATCAGTACCCCATTCCAAACCTAAGACTTATTCAGAGGCTCACAGCAAGCCACCCTCCAAGAAAGAAGAGCCAAAGAAAGACGAGGACGATCATCACTCTTCAAATCAGCAAAGTGTCCCATCAAAGAAGATCGAGCTTAAGCAAGAACCGCGTGGTAAGTCATGCACATATAAGTATTTTGTCACATGCAAACCGAGAGACTTTACTGGGGAAAAAGGAGCTGTCGACTGCATGACATGGTTAGACGAAATGGACACTGTGGTTGATATCAGCGGGTGCGCTGATAAGGATGTGGTGAAGTTCGTATCTCAGTCATTCAAGGGCGAGGCATTAGCTTGGTGGAGGTCATTAGTCGTGCATTGGACCTTGGTAAGCTTCCTTAACCTTCCTTAATCATGTTTTACTTAGTTAATTAGCTTAAAGTCAAACCGTCGTAATTAAGGTTTGACTTAACGATTAATCACTAATGGTCTGATGATTATCCAACTTGAAAGTTGTTATAAGTTGGTAATTATGTGGGCAATAAACCCTTAAAAGGGCACCCTCTGATTCCCGCTCTAACTAGGTCATATGTCGGGTCAAACTTAATCCGAAAAAGTCAACAGAAACTTATTTTTCAAATTAACACATAATTAGCAATGTAGAAGACGTGTAACCTGTTTTGCCACTCATATAACTTGGTAATCAATGCAAGAACATGTCTAAGCATGTCCGACCCAACAATTTTCAGTTTAGGACCGGTTCGGAACCGAAAGTCGCATAAATTGACCATTGCTTTGACTTTCAGTTCTGACCCTTATTAGCATGATTTAAAAATGCCTTAGAGCTTCATTAGGGCCGGGTTATATGATAGTATAACCCTCTGTGATTGGCTCGTTGATTGTCCGATTCTATTTACACGTTTCCGTTAATTGCCTAATGTTGACCATAATGCCCATTTGACCTTAAAACGAGAATTTTGGAAATATGAGAGGACAATAATCTTTGTTACTGAATTGTAAACATGTCCCTAAATTTTCACATCAGTTTGAGGTCTAGATTAGGAGTTATGCTCAATAGCGTAATTAGAAAGCTTTTTATAAATTAAACGGCGTAATTAGCATAAAGCCTATCTAAACCCAATTTTTGACACCAAACCTTATACCCACTGATGTAATATAATATTTTGGGATTTTTGAAGATTTTTATTTATTTTTAAATTGACCATAACCTAAGGTTATTGCCTTGATTCGGTTATTACCGATTATACCCTTTTGCTTATAAAATGAGTTTTACATAACAAATTGATACCAAATCTTTGGCCACTGATTTTATATGATAAATGAAGAACGTTGAACTTTATAAACTGATCAGAAAACCCAGATTTCCAGTCATGACCCAGAAATCGATTAAAACGGCTTTTTACGCGTATTAAACACATAGTATGGGTTTGTAACCATTTTTTCATATAAGACTTATCACCAACTGATATAACCTATTAAATTAAGTTGTTTTACTGATTATTTCAGACCCGAATCTCAGAATTATAATTAATCTCTTTTATAATCTTTAAAATGACCAAAATACCCCTACGGGGCTTAATTTGAGATTAAACTCGTTTTGGGAATAATGGAAGGTATCCTACTGATATCACAACATATTTAAAGCATATTAACTTAGCAAACCTGTTCATGACTCATTTGGTTACCCGTTATGCGTTATTCGCGGCCGGTTCGGTTTATGTAACTAGTTTGCATAAATTGACCGAAACGGGTCAAACCTTATCATTTTCACCTCAAAATCCAGAATGTGTTTAGTTTACCCATATTATACAAGTCTTCAAACTTGTCGGGTCTACATCACATTCTATTCCGGTCTTCGCTTAATCATGCGTTCGAACCGTATCTTCCTATAAAACTAACCGGTCTAAGTTTAGGCTTAATTAAAGACCCGTTAGGATTCTAATAGGTTATTATAAACCTTCTTTCCAGAATAGGAGACCCGGTAAAAGCTACGTGCACTTGCTTGTTGTGATTATTACTTGCAAAGGTAAATACTTTTAACTTATTTTCCCTTATACGGGCTTGGGGTACGGTATATAAAATACCGCTTGGTCGGGCATTGAATCTTTAATCGTATGATGGTTAATTCATTGAAATGACCCGTTTAAATTGTTTTGTTTGCTTAAAGCCTTTGGGGGGTTAATGACCATGTCCCGGATATCCTTGGCATCATTTTACGGAATGGCCACGACCTTAGCACGCGGGTGTAGGCGTACACCCGCTAGTGCATGTATAAATAATAAGGTATAACCGCCGGTTTCGGGAATAACCCGCCGCGGGACTATATCATGTGGTGTGTCTATTAATCTTTAACCCGGCGTCAATCCGGGCTACTGAACGTATAACGAACATGTAATTCTTTTACAAGTTTATATATAAATAATTATCCCAAGTTATAAAATGTTTGTGCCTTGTGCATTCAAATCAATTTCCTAAACCTTTTCAAAATGAGTCAGTTAATTGTATTTACCAGTGTAAACTGACGTATTTTCTCAAAAAGATTAAGTGCAGGTACTACTCGAAATAGCCTGGCCTCTCCTTAGCATCAATAAGAGTCTCGCAAGCTTGGATGCATTTTAATATGTTGAACTGCGTTTCCTTTTTATTTTGATCTGCCTGTGGATCTGTCTCAACTGTTTTGTGACACTTAATATTACAATTCATTCAGTTGATATAAATCTATCTTTTGCTTCCGCTGTGCATTTAAATATTGTGTTTTTTGACTATGATGATATCAACTACGTCACGATACTCCCCACCGGGCCCACCGGTAACACGTGGAAATATCGGGGTGTGACATTTGGTTTGGAGATTATTGATTATAATTTGGTTGTACTTTTTAATTTCATAAATTTTATTTATTTTGAAGCTTACTCGGAAAAAACCTTGGTTGTAAATGAGTTGGCTTGGCTCGGCTCAATTTGTAAACGAGCCGAGCCCGTGCTAGGCCTGGCTTGACTCGTGAGCTCGCTTGATTTATTTTATTTTATATAGATTAATCTTGATTTTAAATGTATTAAAAAATATGTGAGATGGGTTGAGTGTTAACATTTTAAGTTTAACTAAACAATAATATATATAAATTTGGGAAAATAAACAAAAATTATACATATAGTACTTTTAATATGCCTTTCGGTCTTTAAAATATTGGAAAAATAAAAATCATACATATAAAATTATATGTGTAATTTTTATTTTTTGTTTTTTATGTTCTCAATATTTGTAAAAAGAAAAAAGAATTTTAGAATTAACGAGCCAGTTCAATTTTGGCTCGAGCTGGCTTGAACATTTTACGAGTCGAGCTCAAGCTCAACTTTTCTGCATGATAGAATAAACCAACTGAGCCGAGTTAGGCGGTTTAAGTTCAAGGTCTAGCTCAACCTGGTTTGAGTCGATTACAAACGCCCTAAATAGAACCTCTCTACTAGAAAACTTGGCAATTGTCACCAAAATTTTCTATCGAAAAAATCGGTGACAAATTTAGCCACCTATTTCCCACGGATATGTAAAGTAATCGTACTCAGCATCCTTTGGTAGCAAAGCGGTGGAAAAGTTAAACTAAGGTTAATGGTTGTATTTTATTTCATCTTAGGCTCTTATTCTACAGCTTCCAACAAATGGTAAGTAGTGAAAATGATGGAAGTCGACACAAGCTAATGGTATCGTGACTATGGAAGTCTGTAACAGATGTACAAGATCCATTGTGAAGCGACCGTTTTTCATCTACTGGTATGGTTTAGTTTCAATGTCAAAAGAATCTTTGTAAGTTATTGGTTTGTTTGACCTCAAAAGTCAAACTTGATCATTTTTCATCTACTGGTATGGTTTAGTTTATTTTTGAACAACCAAATGAAACTCTTGGATCATGTATGCAGCTGGTCAACAACTTATTAAGACATGCTATCAACAACCAACAGATTCTCTCCGAGCCTATTTCATTATCGATAAGAATCTTTATTGATTCTTACTGATATAGACAAAAAAGGGTGCGATTAGTCTTGAGAAATTGAGTCAGGTATGTTTATTCATATATTTTTCTTTACTCTTTGTTTTTCATTTCATATATCTATGTGAATCACAATTGTATTATGTTTTCTTTGCAACCAACTTGACCCATTATTACTTTTCGTTAATTCTGATTTCTTGATCCTATTCTTTGATTGTTTTGTAGATTAGAGATTAGAATTATTGCGGGGTTGTTTGCTGACAAAGAAAAAGATAAGGTGGATAAAGATGCGTTGCTTGATAGAATGTCACAAATTGAAGCTATGTTAACAACTACAGTTCGAAGATGGGCTATAAACATTTGGTTTTGAATGTTTAAATGTTTATCATATTAGGATAATTTTAGTTATTTTACGTTTTAGTTGGTATTTTTATATGCTTTTGAAAACGAGATGTTTTATATAATTTTGAGATTTTATTAGACTTTTTTTATATTATTTGTAGTTTTATTGATATGTAATTTTGATGAAAATAGCAGGGAGAAAAGAAATCTGAATTAAAAACCAATATTCCAGTAATCAGTATGGTAGCAAATAAATGGTAGCAAATGGTTGCAATTATGTAAAAAATGGTGGCTAAATGGTGGCAATATCAGTGGCTAAATGGTATCAAAACTCGCAAATTGTGTGCTAAATGGTGGCAATATAGGTGGCTAAATGATATCAAAATGTGCAAAAACCCGATGGCTAAATGGTGGCAATATCGGTGGCTAAATGGTGGCAATATCGGTGGTTAAATGGGGCTAAATGGTGGCAATATCGGTGGCTAAATGGTATCAAAACGTACAAAAACCGATGGTTAAATGGTGGAAAATCAGTGGCTCAATGGTATGAAAACGTGTCACAACTCGGTGGGAAACAAGACAGAGCGTAGCAAACAGGAAGCGGTGACAAATAATTTTGACCAATTTTGTGGTGGTAAAATAAGATAGCAAAATATAAAAATGGTGGCAATTTGGTGACATTAGGGCAATTAACACGGGTGTTTTTGTCACCGTATTTTCGGTGGCAAACTGGTGACAATAAGGAAATTGCTACCATCTTCTAACCAAAATTTACATGACAAAAACCATGTTTTCTAGTAAGGGGAACATTAGTATTTACATTATACCCTTCAGAATTTAATCTAATATAGCAATAATTATATTATAGACTAACGCAGCTTGACCCCAGCAAGGGGCTCCGCCCCTTGGACCCCGCCAGGGGCTACCGCTCCTTGGACCCCGCCAGGGGCTACCGCCCCTTGGACCCTGCTCCCAGGGGCGCTGCCCCCGGACCCCGCCAAGATCATAAAACACAATGACTAAATTCAAAAACCCAGATCGTAAAAATGCAATTCAAAAATTTCTTACATAGATCGAAGCTGTTTTCTTCAGATTTCTTCACCGATTGACGAAATTTGAATGTTACAAACACTTATTAGCAATCGAATCAAACGAATCGAGTGATTCGCTTCAAAATCACAGGGAAAAATGAGATATTTTATGAAATTAAACTGGGTTTCTTCAAAAAAGTTGAGGAACACGTTGATTGGGTGTTTGAATCATTGATTTGTGACGAAAATCGCACTATAATGTAGTAATTTTTGAGATAGAAAGTGAAGAAAAGGTTGAAGATGGTGGGTTTTGAAAATGGTGGGTTTTGAAGTTACCGGGGGAGAAAAAGGAAGAAGATTGGGTACGATTGACTAAAATATCCTTCCTTTTTATTTTAAATTTTGTCACATGTCATAATCCTATTGCTTCCTATCCTTCCTAGCCAAAATAAACTTTCTATTTGATCATCTCTCAAATAAGTGATATCTATATATTGGTTATTAATTAATATTAATATTAAAAGAAATTTATTAAACAAATATAAATAAAATTTTTGAGGTTGAAGGAGATAATGTCATGTGTCATTATTTTGAGTGTTTTATTATAAGTTAGATCAGATACGAAATAGATAAAACAACTGATAGAATATTTGTAGAACAGAGGAAACCCCAATTCTCCCTCTACGCATATTTTGGTTCTAATGATAGTAATATCCTAGTAATTTACTTAGTGGACCTACTTTATTTGAATTTAATTATTTATAACTACTACATATGTTATTATAAAACCATGAAGCTATTTGTTTTCATCCTCATTTTTTTACATTTGTCGTTTGGTTTGGAGATTATTGATTATAATTTGGTTGTACTTTTTAATTTCATAAATTTATTTATTTTAAAGCTTACTCGGAAAAAACCTTGGTTGTAAATGAGTTGGCTCTTCTCGGCTCGGCTCCATTTGTAAACGAGCCGAACCTGAGCTAGGCCTGGCTCGGCTCGTGAGCAGTAGCGGATGCAGAATGTTATTCTAATAGGTTCCTTTGGTAAACTCTCTTTAATTCTCACTAGTTTTTTTTTTCTAAATTCTAACTATTTTTTTCTAAATTCTACAAAGTTCTCATTATTTTTTTCCGTTTTTTTTCCAAACACACTGGGTTCCTGGGAACCCACAAATATGGGCTGGATCCGCCCCTGCTCGTGAGCCGGCTCGATTTATTTTATTTTGTATAGATTAATCTTGATTTTAAATGTATTAAAAAATATGTGAGATGGGTTAAGTGTTAACATTTTAAGTTTAACTAAACAATAACATATATATAACTATAGGAAAATAAACAAAATTTATACTTATAGTACTTTGAATATTCCTTTTGGGTCTTTAAAATTTTGGAAAAATAGAAATAATACATATAGATTATATGTGTAATTTTTTTTTTTTTTTGGTTTTTTATGTTATCAATATGTGTAAAAAAATTATAATTAACTAGCCAGATCGATTTTGGCTCGAGCTGGCTTGAACATTTTACAAGTCGAGCTCAAGCTCAACTTTTCAGCATGATAGAATAACCAACTGAGTCGAGCTAGGCCATTTATGTTCGAGGTCTAGCTCAACCTGGTTTGAATCGATTACAACCCCCCCCCCCCCCCCCCCCCATAAATAGAATCTCTTTAATTTTGAACATTAGTATTTACAATATACCCTTCTTAATTTAATCTAATATAGCAATATTTATATTATAGATTAACATTAAAAATAAAATTAAAAGTAATCTTTAAACTATGTCAATAGTAATCCAACTAATGTTCATTATTTTGATGATGCTTGGGCTGACATGAATCTCATTTTTACTAAGATTTGTTTTCACTCTTTAAACTATGTTCAATTAACTTATATTAATTATAATTATTTATTTTATAAATTAATATATAATTTAGTTATTTTTCATAATTTCATAAAAATAATTATTTTTATTTTTAACTATATATTTAATATATCAATTAAACATTATATAAATTAATGGGTTCGTTCAAGCTCGCAAGGCGGCTCAAGCTTGATAAGTGAAGCTCGGGCTCAGACGCGTTAACTAATCAAGCTAATTTTTTGGCTCAGGCTCTACTCGAGCTCATGTAAGCTTGATAAAAGAAAACGGGCTTGTTTAACAGAAATGAATGTAAACTTCATAATTTTGACTAATCTAGCAATAACTATGTTGTAGGTGAATGGAACTAGTTTGAGAACTACTGTTAAAAAGAAGGAAATTCAACAAGACTTTAATCCCTTCTTGGGATGAATCTCATACTTTTATTTATTGGATAATTTATTGTCATTCACTTTTGTATTCTTTATATCACCTTTATCGTCGTATGTCACACGGCGTGGAAATAATGAAGCCAGTTCCATTCACCTTAGACAAAATGATTGAATATATTCTATTTATATATTTTTAGTAAAAAAAATATAGTAAAAAACCTTTTTTTTTTAAAATACTTCTACAAGTATTTATAAGGAGAAGCGACAATTTAAAAAAAAAATTGATGGTTGTTTAATTTTTAAGAGTGTTCCTCGGTTCCCCACTTTTTTAGTATTCTCCAATGAACCTCACACTATATATATATATATATATAGTGTGAGGTTCATTTGAGAAGAAATTTAATGTGAGAAGAAAAAAGAAGAAAGGGCCTATTAGTAAAATACTATTTCATTTATAACTTCTTCTTTTTTGTTCTTACAAAAAAATTCTTCTCATTTGAACCCTCCACTATATATATATATATATATATATATATATATACTATATAATAAAAGAAACCAGTTTAGGGACACTTGTCATCATATCAGGTCATCTCTTACAGATAATTATAAATTTAGTTTAATCTCTTATAGATTTATAGGGTTAGGTGCGATCTCTATCGCCTGTTGTAGAAATATCGCCGTTCAAAAAAAAAATATTATTTAGTTTAATATCTTATATTATAGATAATCCTAAATACTAAATATTATTAGTTATAATATAATTCTTATTCTTTTTTATAAATCATTATTTCTTACTTAAAGTTTATCGTTACTAATCTGTCTTATTTTATAGATATTAGTCCAGGTCAGATGATTCAGTTCAAACATATATAAAGTTATTATTAGAAAAACATTACATATAGTATACATACAGTTTTAATTGACAATGGTGACCCTATAATTTTTTTAGAAAAACTAAGACAACAATTATAACTGTTTAATGTATCAATTTAGGGATTGGGGAAATATGTAATTAAATTTAGGGGGTTGGGGAAATATATAATAAGACTTCTTAGGAGAGGGAAAAATGTAAAAATCCCCTTTACTTAATACTTTAATCCGAAAATTTCTCTTGTGGGTCTAAACCCGACATTGTGAATCGGCCGTCTGGCTGCTTCCTTCCAATATTTTTTAGAGTATTGATGCCTTAAAAAAAGGGTCGTACTATTATGGCATTAACACACACATACTCGCTTTGCGAATAATAATTGTAACTTTTTATTTCTCATTAAATATAATGTAATACGTAAATACAATAATAAGTATTATATAATATAATATATTTATTTTTGTATCATCTTCAACGATTACATGTTTCTTTGATGAATTTTATAATAGTAACATACATCATCTTTATATTAATTCATTTATGTCAATTTGGTATATAAACGTCTCTATCTTTGGTTTGCATTTACAAGAAATATTTATTATATAGTTTAGATTGTTCAGCCCGTGTAACACACGGGGAACTAACCTAGTATATATATATATGCTACCTAGGTTTGTTCCCCGTGTGTTATACGGGTTGAACAATTTAAACTATATAATAAATCCTATGTATCTAATACATGAATTAAATATATGTAAAATTACTTTTATAATTTATAACCCGATTAGATGGTTATAAATTTATATTGATCATAATTTTATCACAATTAAATATAGTCATTTTTTTAATGTTTTTCAGTGATGGATTATCGTATAGCACAAATATTTATTATGATTATCACAATTAACCAAGATTATTTATAATTATCATACTAAATAAGTCCTAAATCTTTTATAGTTGATTAATACCATATGTTCTCTAAGAGTTTACTTTATTATATAGTAAAGATAAAGATTTTAATTGTTATTTGTATAGATATAAATAATAATTATCTATAATAATTAGGTTGAAGAGATTAAACTAAATAATATTTCATAAGATATTATCTATAAATAATTAGAAGATATTAAACTAAATGATAATTATCCGTAGAGTACATGGCCTAATATTATGACAAATGTCCCAAACATGGTTTCTTTTATTATATAGTATAGATTATATATTATCATGAAAATATAATAATTAGTAAAAAAAACACAATATATAAAAGAGAGAAAAATACCACAATTCATTAAATTTTATGGATGCCAAAGTAAACAAAAAAACCACAATATATAAAAGAGAGAAAAATACCACAATTCATTAAATTTTATGGATGCCAAATCGTTACTTTATCTCCATGCTCCACCACATGTTAACGACAACACTCGCAACAACTTGAACCTCTCACTCGGAGGCTGAAGTGGTAGTGTGGTACTAAAAAGAGTTGTCAAGTTGCTAGTTTACGCATTAATTTACAAGGGTGGAGATACAATAGGAAGTTTATTTGGCTAAGAATGATAGAAAGTGAACTTGACCATCCATTTAGTTAATCAAGGGCTAAGATTAAATGATGGAAATTAAAGGGAAGAAAAGAGGCGCGAGTTTGTTTAGGGGCATTCTAGTCAATCCAAGGCAATAGTTTCTCTCTCCTCCAATTCCCCCCATTTTTTAAACGTTAATAACTCTTTCATACGACATTATTTTTTTTATAAAAATTGTACCAAAAAAAACGAGTGTTTTTTTATCTTTAAAACGAGTATACTATCGCTATATTTTCGAATTTTTTTTTGAAAACCCAGTTGCGTAAAACGCAATGGAAAAAAAAACCAATTGCGTAAAACGCAATGGAAAAAAAAACCTAAAAATGACATTTTTCTAAAACGCAATGCACCAAAAACACAAAGAAATGTCTTATTTGTAAAACGCAATGGCCAGAAAACACAAAGAAATGTGTTATTTCTAAAACGCAATGGCCAGAAAACTTAAAAGAAAGTGTAGTTTCTAAAACACAATGGACTGAAAACACATAAAAATGTGTTTTACCTAAAACGCAATGCATCAAAAACACAAACACATGTCTTATTTCTAAAACGCAATGGCCAGAAAACACTTAAAATGTCTGTTTTCTAAAACGCAATGGACTGAAAACACATAAAAATGTGTTTTACCTAAAACGCAATGCACAAAAAACACAAAGAAATGTCTTATTTATAAAACGCAATGGCCAGAAAACACTTAAAAATGTCTCATTTCTAAAACGCAATGCCCTAAAAAAACAAAAGAAAGTGTTATCTGTAAAACGCAATGGACTGAAAACACCTAAAAATGTGTTTTACCTAAAATGCAATGACTAAAAACACTTCAAAAATGTGTTTTTCTAAAACGCAATGACCAGAAAACGCATAAAAATGTCTTAGTTTTAAAACGCAATGGCATAAAAACACCAAAGAAAGTGTTCTCTCTAAAACGCATTGAACCAGGACCCCAGCCAACCCCAGCCAACCCCAGCCAGGGGCTCTGCCCCTTGGACCCCGCCAGGGGCTGCCGCCCCCGGACCCCCTCCAAGATCGTAAAACGCAATGACTAAATCAAAAACCCAGATCGTGAAAATGAAATTCAAGAATTTCTTACATGGATCGAAGCCGATTTCTTCATCGATTGACGAAATTTGAATGATAGAAACACTTATCAGCGAGCGATTGAATCGAACGGGTCGAGTGATTATCTTCAAAATCACGGGAAAAAACGAGATTTTGAATGAAATTAAACTGGGTTTTCTTCAAAAAAAAAAGTTGAAGAACACGTTGATCGGGTGTTTGAATCATTGATTGATGACGAAAATCACAATATAATGTAGTGATTATTGAGATAGTAAGTGAATAAAAGGTTGGAGATGGCGGGTTTTGAAGTAACTGGGGAGAAGAAGGAAGAAGAAAGGATGAGATTGACTAAAATACCCTTTCTTTTTATTTTAAAATTTGCCACATGTCATAATCTTATTGGTTTCTATCCTTCCTAGCCAAAATAAACTTCCTATTTGATCCCCACCCTAATTTACAAAGAAAAAAAGAAGAGTGATTCTACAAAATCTAATCTAATCTAATCGCCTATGGCTTTATAGCCTAGTGGTATTTTGGGGGTGGGATAAAGCTTTGGGATCAATAGGTCCTGGGTTGATTCCCACAAGGGGGTTTTCCCATATTTATTGGGTTTTCTCCTGAATTGGTGTATATGCATTATGCCTAGTGGAGATGGATATGATCGGGTGGTTCCGTTGGTGGCACGATGATACTCTAGTGGTCCGTCAGTGATCCAAATTTGCCGTTCAAATCTAATCTAATCTAACTTATAATAAAAGACTACAAATAATGTCACATGTCATTCTCTTTCATCCTCATAATTTTATTTATATTTATTTAATAAATTTCTTTTAATATTAACATTAATAACTTATTCTTTATTCTTATTTTTATCTAAGATTAATAAATAACTCTAATTTTGCAATTTATACCCTTTGTTTTTTTTTTTAACCTAAAGTTTTTCATCTTTTGTAATTTAACTCTAACTCTTTTTTATTTTCAATTTTGGTCCATCATACTTTTCATATTTCCCAAGTTTTTCGTTTCGTTTTAAATTTTGTGAGTTAAAGCACCGCAATGCAACGTATGTGTGGGGTTCAACATTTTTTTGTATATTTTTTTCCGTTTGACTGGCCCGTCGCAACATATCTATTTTTTCTCCGTTTGACAAGTTCGTCCAACGCACAGGTCCTGGATTGACTTAGTTTTTTCTATGTTTACGTATCAGTTTAATTTCTCTGCAACGAGTGTTTGTGATTCAAAGATTTTACGTCTGCTTTTCGCTAGGCGTTTTCTCACGCTTTTACGAGCTTTTCCGGTGTTAATGGTCACTGACAGTGGTATAGCATTTGTATTACTTAACATAGTTTTACGACGACCGCTGCAATAATAAAGAAAAACGTTAATTCGTTGCTTATCCCTTGATTCATTTTGTTTTAATTTTTATTCTTACGCAAAATGCCATTTTAATTTTTTTAATATGTTACTACTAAATTAATTCATTAATTATTAATATGAATGAATATATCAGAATCAAACGCTTTTTAACCATTAATCAATTATTATAAAAGAATTATTGTATTAATCAATTATTATAAAAGAATTATTGTTATATCGCAAAGTTAATTGTTTATAATTAAGTTATTATAATTTTATGATTATAATAATTATAACACGCCATTAAAATTTGATGATACTTTTTTTTGGGTTTGGGAAGCGAAAAAAAAAAGTAAATAAAAATGTTATAGATATACTAAAGGATCTTCTCATTACTAACCCATCTAATCCTATTTTCTCTTACTTGCATTCTTCAAAACTACAAACAATTTGAATATTAAAAAAACAGAGCCATACTTGCATCTACAAAAAATCTTGTATACAAAGTTAATGATCAGTTTCTTTCACTATTTCTTGGCGAAGAAGAAGAATATCTAAGTTATTTTAGTTTATCAGAGTCAGAGTATCTTCAAGATAATTTCATTTCGATGCAAATCTACACTCATCGAATGTCCTTATTGGACTTAAACTTTTGGCTTTGCTAAACCAGAGATCATTACTAAAGGTCAATGTTCTAATAACGTCATTAAGAAATATCACTACTAGAAAACTATATATTTTCCTACAAAAGTTTCTCACAAATTTCCCACAACTCAAATTTTGTTACAAATTTTGTACGGTTTTCTAACAAAAAAGAAAACCTAAAAAACCCAAAACTTTTCTACAATTTTCTAACAAAATTTCCACACAAAAACCATTTGTAGCAATTTCGTCACAACATTTATTAGCTTTTCGACAAAATTCAGACAAACTAAACTAAAAGTTTATATAATTTGAAACCACAACAAAAATATATAATTAAAAAATAAAATTTCTAAATTTGTCGGAAAGTTGTAACAAATTGATACCGTTTGCTACATATTTTCGACAAAAAAAAAATAATCTATTTTTCATTTGTTAATTTTTGAAAAGTAAATAATTTTAAAGAATTTTTTTTTTTAAATTAGTCGAAAATCTGTAGCAAATTGAAACTAGTTGCTACGGATTTCCTACAAAAAAACTTAATTCATTTGTAATTATTCATTTTTAGAAAAATAAATAATTTTAAAATAAAATGACAAATTTGTCGAAAATTTGTAGCAAACTAACACCATTCACTACAGATTTTCTACAAAAAAAATTATTTTATTTGTTATTTATCAATTTTAGAAAAATAAATAATTTTAAAAAATAAAGTGTTAGATTTGTCGAAAATTTGTAGCAAACTAATCCCACTTGCTACACATTTCCTACAAAAACCATTACTTATTTGTTATTTATAAATGTTAAAAAAATAAAAATGTTAATTAAGCAAACTAACACCATTTACCACAGATTTCCTACAAAAAAATTTACTTTATTTGTTATTTATCAATTTTAGAAAAATAAATAATTTAAAAAAATAAAGTGTTTGATTTGTCAAAAATTTGTAGCAAACTAATCCCACTTGCTACAGATTTCCTACAAAAACCATTATTCATTTGTTACTTATAAATGTTAAAAAAAATAAATAATTTTAAAAATAAAAATGTTAAATTTGTCGTAAATTTGTAGCAAACTAACACCATTTACCACAGCTTTCCTACAAAAAAATTAACTTTATTTGTTATTTATCAATTTTAGAAAAATAAATAATTTAAAAAAATAAAGTGTTAGATTTGTCAAAAATTTGTAGCAAACTAATCTCTCTTGCTACAGATTTCCTACAAAAACCATTATTTATTTGTTATTTATAAATGTTAAAAAAATAAATAATTTAAAAAAAATGTTAAATTTGTCGTAAATTTGTAGCAAACTAACACCATTTACCACAAATTTCCTACAAAAAAAGTTACTTTATTTGTTATTATCAGTTTTAGAAAAATAAATAATTTTAAAAAATAAAGTGTTAGATCTGTCAAAAATTTGTAGCAAACTAATCCCACTTGCTACAGATTTCCTACAAAAACCGTTATTTATTTGTTATTTATAAAAATTAACAAAATAAATAATTTTACAAATAAAAATGTTAAATTTGTCGTAAATTTGTAGCAAACTAACACCATTTACCACATATTTCCTACAAAAAAATGTTACTTTATTTGTTATTTATCAGTTTTAGAAAAATAAATAATTTTAAAAACTAAAGTGTTAGATCTGTCAAAAATTTGTAGCAAACTAATCCCACTTGCTTCAGATTTCCTACAAACCATACTATACCATACCATACTATACGATACGATACCATAGTACACTATACTATATGATACGATACGATACTATACTATACTATACTATACCATCCTACACTATACGATATGATACGATACGATAACGTCCTACACTATACGATACGATACCATCCTACACTATACTATACTATATTATACCATACCATACCATACCACACCATACCACACTATATGATACTATACTATACTATACGATACCATACCATACCATGCCATGATATACTATATATACCATATTATACTGTATGATGCCATACGATCCTATGCCACACAACACGACACTGTATTACTATATACCATACTATACGATGCCATACGATCCTATGCCACACAATACGACACTGTATTACTATATACCATACTATAGGATGCCATACGATCCTATACCATACAACACGACACTGTATTACTATATACCATACTGTACAATGCCATAAGATCCTATACCATACAACACGACACTATATTACTATATACCATAATGTACGATGCCATACGATCATATACCATACAACACGACACTATACTACACCACACAATAATATACGATACTATATTATACTATACTATACTATGCGATACTATACAATACGATACGATATGATACCATACCATACCATACCATACCACTACACCACACTACACTACACTACACTACACTACATTACACTACACTACACTACATTACACTATACCCTACTACACTGTACTATACGATACGATACCCTACTACACTGTACTATACGATACCATACGATACCCTACTACACTATACTATCGATACGATAAGATATGATTCGATACGATACGATACAGCACTGCACTGCACTGCACACAACACTATATTACTATACAAGTTGGGACTTGTAATTACTTCAGTATGACCAAAAAAAAGTTGAGAACTAGTAACTAGACTTTTAAGGTCAAATGGACTTATTTACTTTTGTATCTTTGTATTTATCCTTGTACCACTATATATTGTGTTGTAAAAACATTGAGAAAGCATCTTGATTCAATAAAAACTTCTTAGTAAATGTTAATGTTATTTTTTATTAATTGTTTTTAGCACAAACTTGTAGAAACGATATGTGGTCTCTACAAACTCGTCTAAACAACGACACTTATAAGGACAACTTTCGTAACATATAGGGACAAAGCCAGGGGCGGACTTAAGACAAAGCCAAGGTGGGCGGGCGCACCCCCGGGAAAAAAAAATTTAGTGCTAATTTCCGTCGAAAATCCCGTCCGCACCCCTTGGAATTTTCCGTCCGCACCTTTTGGAATTTTTCGTCTGCACCCCTTAGGTAAAAAGTGTTATCAATTTATATTTTAATTTTTTTTAGTAAACTCTTATTTTTATTAAAATACTACCTAAATTATATAACTTTTAATACCTAAATAACTAAACCCAAATACCCAATACCTTTAACTAGCCCACTACTAAGTCTTAAGCCCAATAAACAAACCCAACAAATCAACAATATTTCAAACTAAAATAAAATAAACAAGCCCAAAACCCTTACATATTCTCTCCCGCTCTCTCTATACCACCGTAATCAACCACCATACCACCGCCGATCGAACACGGGTAAATTTCTTTGCTATTTTTGATGAATTTTGGTTGATTTCATAGTTAGCCGCATACTAACCATGACAGTAGACACGTGCTTCGTTTTGTTTTTCATTATGTTATATGGTGGGTTATATTTTGTTAGTGATGATATTTTGCCTTTTTTATAGCAGCATACACCACACAGTAGATCTGGTGGGTTATATTTGTTAGTGAAGAATGTTTGGTTTTTTCTTTTTATTGTGTATATGTTGTTTAGATGATTTTTAGGGTTATTTACATTATGATTTCTAGGGCTTGAATAGTTGATATATTATGTAATATATGTTATGGAGCCATGTTTTGGATAGATCAAAAAATAAAAACCCGTAGGGTGACGTTTTAATTATGTTTGTAACAAGGTTTGACATATTTTTGATGATTATATAAATTTAGTTCGATGTTCTTTTGTTTTACATGACCCGACCCGATACGAACCGATCTTTTACTTATATACCTTAGGGCCTAAAATTTTTAAAAAATGTTCTGCACCCCCATGAAAAAATTCCTAGGTCCGCCACTGGACAAAGCTATAGAGACGACATCTAGTTCCTGAATACCCTTAAATTTTATATATTTTACTTATACCTACCATTTCAAAACTTTGCCCTTAAAATTTAAAAAGTACACATATCATCCTATATCGAACAATTATTTTTTAAAAGAGTTATCCAATGTGAAAATATATTATAGCCCTTTAAATATTTCATATCACTTAAAAATGTTTTTTGTTGGATTTGGCTTTCAATACTCAAGATTGTGCTTCATACTTATGTGGAGTTGTGGATCTTACATGAGTGTCCCTCTTGTTGGGTTCAGGAATAATGAGTCTGTTGTTGGCTATGCAGCGTTGAAGGCGGAATTAGACAGGGTCGTTAAACACGAGAAGGCTTGTTTAGAGAATCAACCAGTGTTTATCCTATTATACATTTGCTTTCCTAGCCCCAGAAGCTGTGAAATTCCTAAACAGGGTCCAACGAGCCGTGAATAGTAATCTCTCAACTCTTAAGGGTCGATTCGTCTTTAGTAGGATCGTTTTTTTGCAATTCAAAAGAAGGTTGCGATGCAACTTGTTGGCCGTTTACCTGCTGTAATTTATTATTTTGTCATTTTAATGAATTTGAAATATTGTGATTTAAAAATAAAAAAAATTACATGTATGGATACACATGGTTTCAACCATTTTCTTTCATTAATACGATATACTTGGATTTTTTTTACAAATGGGTGAACGGGGAAGGCTTCGGCCATGGATTGCCAGCATGGCATGCTTTCCCACCGTCAAATTAATCACATCTCAAAATTCAAACAAACTACCACCCGCCTTCAATATATAAACCCCATTTCCCCTCCTAATCTTCACACAACCATTTCAAATTCAATTTATACGCAGAAACTCAAAGCTCAATCGAATCAATGGAAGCCGGTAAGACAGGAAAGGTCGCCGGAGGAAGAAAAGGTGCCGCCAACAGAAAGAAGTCGGTAACAAAGTCGGTCAAGGCCGGCCTCCAGTTTCCGGTTGGCAGAATCGCTAGGTTTTTGAAAAAAGGCCGATACGCTCAACGAACCGGATCTGGAGCACCGATCTACCTTGCTGCCGTACTCGAATACCTTGCCGCTGAGGTACTGTTTGCATCTCGTTCGATTCAATTCAATATTGCTTTTCTGATTTGTTGAAATTTTATAATTGATTTATAGGTTTTGGAATTGGCGGGAAATGCGGCGAGAGATAACAAGAAGACGAGGATAAACCCTAGGCATATGCAATTGGCGGTGAGGAACGATGAGGAATTGGGGAAATTGCTTGCTGGTGTTACGATTGCAAGTGGAGGTGTGCTGCCGAACATTAATCCGGTGCTTTTGCCCAAGAAATCTTCATCTGCTGAGGTTGAGAAGACTCCGAAATCTTCAAAGTCGCCCAAAAAAGCTTAGAAGTCAGTGGCTAGATCCTTCATGTTTGGGTTTGAAAATATAATATAATTTTGGGTTTAGATGTGTATGGCTGTTGGCTGCATTTGAACATGACGGTTTATGAAATGGTTCATAGGATTCTGTAATTCAAATGTTAAGTGGTTATGGAGTATGAGATTCTAACTTCCGAATTAGCTGTTTTCACAATAATCAAAACACAATATATTACAGTTATGCAAAATAATCAAAAAGTTGTTGGAAAATTTAAAGAAAAATATTTGTGGGAAATTTGTAAGAAAAAATAGAATTTATTTGTTTGAAATTTGTAGGAAAATTTAAAATCTATTTGTTAGAAATTTGTAAGAAAAATAAGAAATTTTTTGTCCGTATATTGTCAGAAATTAAAAAACATACAATAACATTAATATTATTATTATTATCATAAAAATATTTTTTTTATTTGTAGGAAATTTGTAGCAACCTGTTAAGAGAGTTTTATAATTTTGTAGGAATTTTGTCGCAAAATAAAAATAATTATTCGTAATTATGGATAATATTTCTTAGAGTAAACTGCCATTTTGCTCCCTGTGGTTTGGCCAGTTTTGCCACTTTAGTCCAAATCTCAAACTTATTACATCCAGGGCCCTGTGGTTTGCATTTTGTTGCCATTTTAGTCCAAAACTCAAAAAGTCTGATTTTTGACTGATTTTCTGACCCTTTTTTGTCCTGTTGTGGAGGGGTAGTTTGGGCATTAAAGTTTCATTAATGTATTTCATTAATTAAAAAAACCATATAATAATAAAATACCCCCTTATTATCTTATTATTTCACAAACAATACATCATCCTCTTCAACCCCTGTTCTCAGTTCAATCTTCTCAAACCCTAAACAAACTCCGGCGATGTGCATTCTTGCCAAAACGATTCTGATGTAAAGTGCAAAGGCCCATTAACAGCCGGCCACCTCCGACTCCATCATTAACAACAAAATTTTTTTAACATCAGGAATCTTCAGAAAATGAAAACAAGATGAAAGAGAACAAGGGTTTTACCGAAAATTTATAGGAAACAAAACCACCACCGTCGCCGGCCATTACTCCGGCCGTCAGCACCTCAAATCACCAGCCTCATCTTCCTCTAACAGCGTATCATCATTATCATCTCGACATCATCATCAGTCCATGAAACCGGAAAGAACGATGGTGTTGGGGGTGTTTATCGGTGAAGTTAATCAGGCACCACACCACCGCCGCCGCTCACGGCGGTGCGTTTCCTTCACCTCGAGCTCTCTCTCTCTCCCCTCGCCTCTCTGTCTCGTCGCCGTGCCGCCACCAGACGGGGGTGGTGGTGGCCGGCCGTCCCATCGATTGATGGCAGCAGGTGGGTGGGTGTGGTTTGTGTAGATGAAATTTCTTGTGTTTGCAGGTGGGATTCGAGAGAGTAGCAGAAGATTTGTGTGTGTGTGTTCGGGATGTAGCTAATGTTCTGTGTGTGTATATAGAGAGATGAGAGAAAAGGTATGGGTTTTGTGTGTGTTTATTGTATATGTATAGATCGAGAGAGGGTAAGACAGACTCAAACTATTCTGACCTTAATCATAAATACATTCATCCAACCTTCATACCTCCATTTTATCTTCATCTTCTTCTCGCACAACCATTCTTCATCTTCCGATCTTTCAATTTCAGTTGTTTGTTTCCAGATCTGGATTTTAATTAATGAAATACATTAATAAGATAATAAGGGGGTATTTTATTATTATATGGTTTTTTTAATTAATGAAATACATTAATGAAACTTTAATGCCAAAACTACCCCTCCACAACAGGACAAAAAAGGGTCAGAAAATCAGTCAAAAATCAGACTTTTTGAGTTTTGGACTAAAATGGCAACAAAATGCAAACCACAGGGCCCTGGATGTAATAAGTTTGAGATTTGGACTAAAGTGGCAAAACTGGCCAAACCACAGGGACCAAAATGGCAGTTTACTCTATTTCTTATTAATGTTATTAATTTTAAAAGTAAAATATCACAAAATAAAATACAAAAATAGGCATAATTGTCGAAGAATTGTAGGAAAAAACATAAAAAAGCCAGTTTGTAGGTATTTTGTGGCATCGCTTGCGGCGATAAATTTTTGTCAAAAATTTGTGAGAAATTTTGTCATAATTTTGTAGCTAACGTGATTTTCTACAAGCTTATTTTGCATGAAATTTTTTGTAGCAAATCTGTAGGTAAGACCAATTTCCTACAAATTTGGCTGTCACATAGTATGCACTTTTCTAGTAGTGTATTGATCAAAAGATATGGTTTATATAATGGAACCGACTACAGGTCCAATTAATGGCGATCGGGCTATTGAGGCACAAATCTTATTTGGAAGTAAAATTGGCGCTCAAAGGCTTATATCTAGATTTCGATTAATACCCTTAGATAAAATGACTCTGTAAATATTGAAAAGTAGACAAATTCCTCTCGCCGTATCTTTTGTCATTACAATAAATAAACTTGCGTGGAGATTATAAAATTATATAATTTCTATTTTTAACCCGTGTAATACACAGGTCTAATAATCTAGTAAATTACTAAAGTTATAAAATATATCAACTAAAACTATCACACATACTTTAACTTTAATGGTGGGAAACAGGCATGCAATCACAAGAATAAAAATCAGCATGCTAAATGAACAGAAACTTATTGATTGGTCAGGCGTATAATCCACGTTTTCATAAGTATATATAGTTGCATAAGATTGTGAACATACCACACTTGATTCAACGAATCACTACCAAAAATGATCGCTAAATGGCCCCTTTTCATTCGGCCAGTTCTCTTGGCCGTTGTGGTGCAATTTGCAACCTTTTCTACACTAACCAACACGGCAGCTGCACGGAACGGCACCACCGCCGACCTTATTGCATTGCTTGCCATCAAATCCATGATTAAAGATGACCCACAAGGTGTCATGACCTCATGGAACCATTCCATGACTAATTTCTGCCAGTGGCAACGAGTTACATGCAGCCCTCGCCACCAAAGAGTCACCCGCTTGAACCTCTCACATGGAGGCTTAATTGGTATGTTGTCCCCTTCCATCGGTAATCTTAGCTTTCTCAGGGTCATTCAGTTTTCTTACAACTCATTTTCCGGTGAAATTCCACCTGAAATTGGTCGTCTCTTTAGATTACGAGAACTACGTCTTCGTTACAACTTTTTCATGGGAAACATTCCGGCCACGATAATGAATTGCTCCAACCTCCAAGTCCTTAACTTGGGTAACAATAATCTGGTTGGCAAGATCCCAGATGCGATTGGTTCATTGTCCATGCTAAGCCACCTCTTCCTTCACGATAACATTCTACAAGGCGGAATTCCACCTGAAATTTGGCGTCTCTTTAGATTACAAACACTATCTCTTTATAACAACTCTTTCACTGGAAACTTATTGTCCATCCCTCCTACACTTCATACGCTCGACTTAGGTTTTAATAACTTTGGGGGCAAATTACCTTCTTTCACAAACGGTTCGGCTTTAATATTTTTGAGCCTATTAGATAACTATTTTGTTGGATCATTACATAATTTGGTTTGTTCCAACGGGGTGAACACGATCGAGTTGGTTGAATTGGGAAATAATCAGTTGTCGGGTGTTACTCCTGAGTGTTGGGAGAAGTGGTCGAGCTTGAAAGTCTTATCCTTATATGATAATAATTTGTCTGGTGAGATTCCAAGAACATTGGGCTCTGTACCTTTGTTGCAATTATTGAACATGCGTGGGAACATGATTTCAGGAAACTTACCTTCTTCCCTAATGAATCTGTCATACTTAAAGATCCTTCAACTTGAAAAAAATAATCTTGCAGGAATCATTCCACCATGGATTGGAATAAAACTCACTATGTTGAAAATTCTCAATCTTAGATCCAACAATTTTTACGGAAATACTCCTAACCAGCTATGTTATCTTTCACATGTTCAAGTATTGGATCTCGCTCATAATAACCTCTCAGGAAATATTCCTAGATGCTTCAACAACTTTAGTGTGCTTTCGGGCAAAGAAACCAATTTAGAGGTTCAATTTTCATTCAATTTTGAGAATAGTATTATTACTGTTTATGATTTATTGGTGATGAAGGGACGAGAAGACACTTATGGATCTATCCTAGGACTAGTCACGCATTTGGACCTTTCAAGCAACAATTTGTCTGGGCTGATCCCTAGTGAGCTCACGACCCTCTACAAGTTAAAATCATTGAATTTATCAAGAAATCGATTGACAGGAAAGATCCCAAATAAGATAGGAGACATGAAATCACTTGAGTCTTTTGATTTATCAATAAACTATCTTTCTGGGGAACTTCCTATGAGTTTGTCAGGGTTGAATTTCTTGAGTAGCTTTAACGTGTCCTACAACAATTTGACAGGAAGAATTCCAACAGGTACACAAATTCAAAGCTTCAATGAGTCCGGTTTCATTGGAAACAAACTGTGGAGCTCCACTAACTAATGATTGTGTACATGTTGACAAACCTAATACAACAAGCCACCAAAAGGAAGACGGTGGATCACACAAAGTAGATTGGGGGTTGATTATTAGCATAGCACTTGGATTTATTATTGGGTTTTGGGGCATTGTGGTTTCATTAATGCTCAATAGATCATGGAGAATCACATATTTCGGTCTCTTGAGGAAATTGATCAAGGTATAAGGTTTATGATGTTATGCATAAGTATTATTGTGATATGTTTTCTAAGTGACCATAAAAAAGCAGCTCCTGGGTCACTTGGTGTAGTTCCCCTGCAGTCTGCTTTTCATAAAGCTTATGTTTATTGTTGTGTTTTTGTTCGGTTCTCGTAGGGTTGTTTTGTTATGTCTTTCTTTGTGATTGTTAAACCAGCTTCCCGCTGGTCCTTTTTCTAATAATAATATATAATCGTTCCAAAAAAAACTATGTACGCTTTATAAATTTTCATACTCAAAGTTCAAGACAGGACCATATAAAATATAGATAAATCAAACAAATGTACATAAAACAATCCTAAAAAAAATCAGGTTGCATCCAAAATTCTCACTCAAATGGTTAGGTTGTTGATTTCCAATCCATGATTGCCGAAAGAAGCGTGTAATTAGGCGTTAAGCTCCTACTCGTCAACGGTAAATTAGTCATCGGGGAGCTATCACTCTCTTCAAGCCATTGCTCTATCGCCCTGCGATCGTACGTGTAGCCATCAGCAGCAACACATGGATCAACCATAACATCCTGGATCAAAACATCATTATATTATGAAAAACTAGTGTTGTTCGATAAAAACTGAAAGAAAGAATGTCACAATCTTACCTTGCGTATTGGGCATATGAAGTGGTTAGGAGGGGTGGGTCGCGTTATAGATGTGGATCTTTGAGCTGCTTCTGCGACTGCTTTTAGGCGTTCCAATAGAGGAAGAACTTTGTTTTTCAAATCTGGCCTATCGTTTCTTCGAAGCTCAGCGCAGCTTAATATGCCAACTCTTTGGCTTCATCAATCGGCCATTCGCCTGCATCTTGATCCAACACACTGGCTAACTCATCATTTTCAAGAGCTGTTTCCACCACATGAGTAACTGCAATTGCCAGACTCGTGTCTTTGTAAATGGTGGATGTGGAAGAGAAGTCCGATTGAAGCATTGTTGAGAGACCAACGCCCCATATTTTGCTCACGAGAACGATGGATTCCGGTTTCGCATTCTGAAGGAAGTTTAGAGCTGATGTTATTTCCCACACGATACGGGACCGGTCGAACCACGGGATTGGTGGTGTGTCGTTTTTGCGAAATAATCGCTCGTCCAAACTCCCGTTTTCCATGTACTCGTAGACCAAACAGCCATGATCCACACACAAACCGATTAGAATCAGCAGACAAGGATGCCGGATTCTGCTCAATAGTTCAAGCTGCAAAATCAAATTTAATTATTCATAAATGGTAAGGATGATCCAAGAGTGAGCACGATTTCGTCACTGCAGACTTCCCTTTTTTTTATATTTGTCTTTAATTTCATTTATCTTGACAGTTTGTAATTCCAAAAATTGGGCATACATGCCATACTTTGAATTTTTCCTTAAATATTAAAGGAACCATCATGTAATTACATGATTTAGTCATGCAGTAATATATCATTTTTTCTCGAGAATTCTATCTCTATTATTTTTGTGTTTCCGCTTTGCATCAAGAAATCCCAAAAATCAAAGTCTACAAAATCGACTTGAATGTATGACAAATTCTGCAGAAAGAGCATATAAACGTATATGGTTTGAATTTAATGTTTGACTTCGAGATGCATCAAGGGTCTCGCTTTGCGCAATTGCATACATCCCGCGAAGGTGCCTGAGTTCAACTCTCAGTTTTTCCAGCTCGATGTTAATACTATTATCCTGCAA